>JAOPUG010000276.1:29526370-29536536 GCA_027564375.1 Micropterix facetella | reverse complement strand
CCACACTCTTCTGCAATCTGCCTTTGAGTCTTTTCAGTATGTTCAGATAGTGTAATAACCTTAGAACGAACTTCTGTCGAAATATCCATTGCTCATATACAACCAAACTGTCATTGAAAACCAAAGAAAAAGTAAAAAATATCAGACGTAACGTCAGAAAGTGGAAACTCTCAAAAATTTGTAAATTACTCGTGCAACAATACGCCGGTGTGTACGATTAACGTTAACTGACACATGTGACGTTGCCAGCTGCTAATAGTGTTGCCATAACGAAATTTGAAGCAAAAATGTATACCAGTATGAATAATATGTCACAGCAGCCAGCTCAAGGCGCTTCTCGCCTGGAGCGGGCGGCCGGCACAAGTGTCCAACTAGACTCTTTCACTAGTATGACGCCTTGATATATTTAAACGCGCGCGTAATGGCACACCTCAATGAATTATATTTCATTTCTAACATAAATATACGACAAAATATAGACCCAAATATTAACTGAGATCTGCGCATTTGCCATAACTATCGATTGGTAAAAGATTTTTTTTTCAAATCGAAAGTAGTTTACTCAAGGTATTGTGCATAGTTCCATTTTTCACGCAGGATTTCAAGACTTGGCCACTCGGGTGGCCGAAGTAATAATAAAATAAACAAACAAAAAAATGAGAATTGAATATAATTAGCTTTAAACTACCAGAAAATATTACTAATAAGTACATATATATTACAATATATATTATGATGGCATTAGCACGTATTTTCTTGAATAATATCATGAGAGTGAATTTCTGTTCCGACTAATCTTAATCCATGCAACTGCCGTTCATATATAATAATATAGTCAATATGGACACAAAAGATGCACTAAAGTTATCCCATTTTCATCTCCATCGGGTAAGCATAGGGCTTGACTCGACTTTATTTCAAATTTGTATGGTAAAAATGAATAAATAAGTTTTTGAAACTATGTTGCCGTACTAGCTCACACCATCATTAACGAATATCATGAGACATCATCCCAACCATCTAAGATCAGTGCAAACGTCGCATGCGACCTATACAATGCTGACTATTTTTGGATAAGGAAGATATAATGACATACGCACATAATCCAATATGGAAGAAACCCAGAAACCGAGGAGATCACGACATTCCTTACCATACACCAGACGAACCCAATGAGTAACCCTTGGGCCACGAGATATAATAACATATTTGCGGAAAACATAAGCGTATCACCGCTAACACTGGCAGAACCTTAACATGGATTCCTTTGAAAGACGTTTTGCACGTCAAAAGTTATCCCGTAACATTCAATTTTAAGGGTTATTTATAAAAATAAAAATACATTTTCGAAGCGAAAAATGTTACCATTAAAAAAGGGCTATCAAAATGCATTGATGCATCTGCATCTATAGGTAAACATTTTTTAAAAATAAAAGAATGAAAAATTGCATCACACTTAAAAAATAGAATCTTCTCTAAAATAAGTCCGATAAAACTTCACCTAACGGTTACCCTAAGCGGAGACATTCGTTGGCACACTAGTAGTTCTGTTTACACTGAGATCGTATATTGCATTATAGATACACTGTGCAGCGTGCCGCCCAACACCGCCCACTCACCGCCCGCTGCCGCCCGCCCTGTCATGTCACACGTAGCGACGCGCGACGTCCCGACAAAACGCGCCACGTGTGCGCCGCCATTGTATTAAAACGTCGAAGATAGTCGCATGGTGACACAGATAATGTGATACTCTATGTCTTCATATACATAATATGAAACTCATATACATAATATGACAGAGGAAACGAACCATTTATTCTCTACTAGTTTTGCGGCGATTTATATTTACCGTCAAGAAAGGATTGAAAAAACCTTTCTCCTCATGCCTTGGATGTTTGTTTTTCACGATAATACTTTAAGACAGGGGTTTCCAAAGTATATGCTAAAGTACCTTGGGGTGCCACGTAGAGAGATCAGGTTGAGCTCAGGCGCCATGATCTCTACTTTAATCTGTTGTTAAGCAACCAAAAAAGCAAAATCTTTTTTCTTTGATTTAACTGATATTTATAAGCTATAATAATCGCGATTTTTAGGTTAAATTTTCAAATTCTTAATTTTATACAAATATTTTTTTTTATATCTTCATGACTGATATAATGATTTACGACAAAGTTAGAGGCATTATTCTTAGGATTCTGAGATATTTTTGTTTTCCATTCTTGCATTAAAATTAACGGAGTTATGAAGTATAAAATTTTCAGATTATTCCATTTTCAATTAAAACCCTGATGAAGATGTCGAAAATTGACAAAACATGAGTTGTTGGATACGGTGGAAATTCAAAGCTCAAAGATAATACTTTCCCTATTTACGTACTTTGTATAACCCGATATATTTTTTTAGAAAAGCATACATAATTTATGTTAAAATACTCGTTCAAATGGTGAGCAGCGACAACGAGCAGCAATCAAGCAAAACCGTCTGAAATGGTGGATAGGATTGTCAACTCTAGGTTTCAGGTTTCAACCCTAATGGCAGTTTCTCAATCTCTTACTTAGGTATTTTAAAATGTAAAGTTTGAAGCATATAAAGGCGAAATAGATCGAAAGAAATAGGAAATACAGAAAAATAGGTCGTTTGGTGACTTTTTTCTATTGAGATTTTTTTAAATATTAAGTTTTGGTAAGGACAAACTTCGAAAATATTACTATAATTCTACTGGAGTATTGCCCGAATTATAGATTAAAGTATAGGGGAATACGTGGATTCGAGCTGAAATAGAGATCGGCAGGTATTAGATGCATAAATTATCACGTGTGAGATTGCACTGCACGTTAGCAATCTTTGTTGATAATTTTTCATCATATATTTTAACTTGTTAACCGCCTTACCTGGACTAATTCAAGGCTTAAACTTGCCGCATTTATTGTTAAATGTATTCGTCAATACTCTATATATATACCTATATACTCGTACAATAGCTGTTATATCGGCTCATTCTTCAATGTTTGCTGATGATGTAAAATTACTGCTGGATGTGCTGTGGCATGCGATCTCTTTCAGCGTGGTATTAACGCAGTTTATGCAGGGAGTTATGAACCTGTATTTGAATATATAAAAAAATTCAATGATGATGTTTGCAATAGCATCTGCACACTTGACATACTTTATCTCTGGGTATGTATTACCTAGAGTTAAAATCAGAGATCTGGGAGTCTCATATGACCCTCAATTAAATTTTATAGAGCCCATCCACCGACTATACGACTCCTTATTTCTTCTTGGGTTTATGATATGATAAACCATGCACATCAATAACATTCGGGTCGCGCAAACCTCGTACAACACAATTCTTAGATCGCATAGCAATTTATGCAGTTAACTGGAATCCACATGAATATTCTTATATCCTAATATTGAGAAATAGACAAAAATGTTTTTACCTAGCCCTCTGCTTCAATTTTTGATTTAAGTTATTAATTTATATCTAAATAGTTTTAAATAACGTAATAATATTATTTTGATTAGTGTATTTTTTAAAGTACTATCAAACTTCAGGTATTTTACAGCCACTTGTATGGTGATTCTGTTATGTTTTAAAGTTTTAGTAAATAAATAAATAATAAATAAGTCTCTTTGGTGTAAATAATCATACATCTTTACTGCGACATTTTTTTAAGTTAGTTTTTTTTATTGAATGTCATAGTGATAGTTTTTTCAAGAAAAATTCGCTTTTCTTTTATTTCTCATCCTCTTTTCTTTAATGATTGATTATATCTTTCTGCATTTGTTTCATAGAGTTAGATTTTATATATTTATATCCCATTTTTCACAATATTTAGTAGTTTTATCCTTGTAACACTGTTTACGGTCAAAGGTGATATTTTTCAAGAGGCGTTTAATTCCAGTGGAGTATTTTCCGTTGTCTCTATCAATCAGTGCATTTTTACCACATTTACTACGTAATATTTCATTTTATTCAGAAACAGTTTATGTTTAGTCCACTCTTCCTATTTTAGTCTACTAATCGAATAATATTATTATACTTTAGAGGCAAGCAGCAAAGCTAAGTTTTGACTATCACCAATCGATTTTTATAATCATTCACTGGTTCTGCATTCATAACACTATCAGGCAGCATATTCCATGAGTCAACCGCTATGATGATCAAGGAAAAATGTTGAGATTCGAGACAAATCTCTCCTTGAAACAATGTTTGAGTTTGAAAACATGTTCACGCACACTATGATTTTGGTTAGGAAGAAATATAGATGATATTTATTCAAAGCCTTTAATAGCCAGTTATTATTTGGAAGGTCTCAATGAGATCTCCTCACCCGCGTTTCTCCTATAGCTTTTGTCAGATTTAACCTTTCGAGCCTTTCTTCGTATCTATCATGTTGGAATCCTCTTCTCATTTTTATGGCCTTTCTTTGCACACTCTCAATAGGTCTGATGTATTCGACAAAATATTGACTTCATATCTGCAACTCATACTCCAATACTGGTCGTACATAGTCCTTATAATATGTTAATAGAAAGAGCTCAGGTGCTAGTATCTGAATGTCGTTTCGAATGATATATATTTTTGATTTCATTCATTCAGATACACTGTGGAATTGGTCAATTTACAATAGTAGTTATGGGATCATTCCACCCGATTCATTTACTTACTATGATTCCTAGGTTCTTTTGCGCGTGCACGAATTTTAGTTCCGCTCCGTCCAACTTGGGAGATTTGTTTCGCCCAACATGCAGTAAAATACATTTTTCTTTGATTAGCTTGATAAATTAATTACCGACCTAAGCCGTGATTCGGTCGAAGTGGCTCTGCAATTTGCCATATAAAAGAAGACTGCCAAAGAATTTTGTGTCATCTGCTTATGGTAGATATATACAGACTGGTAGCTGAGAGGATAGCAGTTCCCTGATCGGATATGTAGAGCAGGAAGAATAGCGTCCAAGACCCGATTCTTGAACCATTCCACTTTTCACCGGCTATAAATCGGATAATGAAGAACTAACCTTTGTTTGTAATCGATTAAGTGAATACTTTCTAAATTATACGACTGCAGACAAAATGTTTATTTGATAATATTAAATATTAGATATAAGTTATATAACTAGATATAAATAGGTAAAATAGGTATAATTAGAAATAATAATTTTAAATAAGTACCTACACTTTTAAGCGAAATAGAATCATATAGTGAATATGGATCATAATATTATGCTCGTGTATATTATAAAGTTTTATATTCTCTCTATTATTAGTATTCTATTACCATTCGTTACTTAGATTATATTCTTGAGTATTCTTGATTAATTTTTTTTATAATTTAATTTTTGTAAATAAATTACAAATAATATTGATGACATTTTAATTTTGATCACATTTTAAATTACTTAAAATAGTTTATTGATAGTTTTTATGATATTTCCTTTAGGTTTGGTGTATGTAAATAAGGGAATTTTGTTATTATTAAGTACGATAGAGTTTGTTTATTTCTGAAAGAAACGAAAATGATTATAATTAAAATAAATTGTTTACCTTAAAACAGGCGGCAGCCTGGTTAGGTTCTATTTTAGATTATCATTATTGTAAATTTTGAAACTAAATAAGTTAATTTGAATTTGAATTGTCTTCCCTTCAGAAATTATTCGATCCAGTTGAGCAGTCTTCCGTATATACCAAAATGTTCCAGTTTTAGCAGCAGACTTTCGAAGGAAACTTGTTCGAAAACTTTCATAAATTTGTTGGCGTTCGTTAAGTTATTTTGTCCATTATGTAACTTAATATGCTACATATAGAATATAAATAGAGTAGAATAGAATAACTATATTATGCCAAAAATAATATTACATATGGAACATTATACAGGTTTTTGGAAAAAGAGTGAAACAAGCACAAACGGCTTAACTTATCACTATAGCGATATTTTACATTACAGTATACCATTAGTTCTTACAGTCAACCATTTGCAGTAAAATATTAGTTTATTTACATTCAGCAGACTTTATACGGCCGCTTATTACACTCGTTTATTTTACTGTTGATTTAAGACTATAAATTATCTTCGTTTGGATTTCGCCTTACAAATTAATTGCCGACTACTTAGGCGAAGTTTGCTGGAATAGGCCCCCAGCGTGAAGAGTCGTATATATATATCTCTCTCTCTCTCTCTTGTTTCCTCGTCCGACCTCTCATTAGAGGAATCTGTTTCAGTATTTGACGTTGCTAACCCAAAATTAGTATTAAGTTGAGGAGATACAATTTAATAGATTCAATTGTATAGCTAAATTGTGAGGTTTGCCGCAAGTATCGAAGCTTGATTAGTTGTGTTTAGGTATTTTGAAGTAATGCGAACGCATATTATTTGGAATATTATGTAGGTAAACAGAAATATAATTTGAATAATATAATATTACCTAGGTAATATGAATCTACTTAGATATTTAGTCTAAACGAGGGTGGATGACTTTGCATAAATAAGTCGTATTGTATGCGTAAAATTGATTGCCAAAAAACCAGCATAAAAAACTCAAATCGAACAGATGTTCATATATGTAATATTCACATGCTGTTGTTAACCCGTATTGTGTCTACAAGGGCACCGGTGCGCCAGATATTCGGCAGAATTATGTTGATCCTCTGTTATAAAACTACCCTCTTTGTAGAGATATTTTTCGGGTGGAATAGGCACTAAAATGGATGTAAAATGGTTCTGCTTAAAGATCAAAATGTTGGTAGAAGCGGACGACGACAGACGTATAAGATGGGCAACGATTCGCGATTATGCTATCACTTCCAGGCGATTTAGCAATCCATATATGCATTGTATCTTTTGATGTTTTTGTTTAAAGTAAATAGTTTATTTGGATTGAGTTTGAGTAATTTGAGCACTTAAATTGGATCGAGTAGTTGATTTGGATTATCTTTTTAGGTTATTTCATTTAATATTGTACTAAATTTATGTATAAATGTAAAATCCTCTGGAAACGCTATCACTGGAACAGGTTTGTGGCGCTGATAAAATAGCTACAAAGAGTACACACAGTTAAGTTGTATCTATTGGTTATATATTATGTAATGAAGCAAAGAAAATAGTTTTCGATAGTAACAATTAAATTAAATTAATCAATTTAATAATAACTCTACATTAAGTGCAGCTTGATGTCTATATAAACTGAAAATTAATGGGTCATTAACTACAGAATATGTCAATTGGATGTATCCAATTCTGGCTAATCTTTGAAGGAATGAGTGGGTGTAAGTTTCCGGTTTGTTATAAAGATTTAGTGTGAAATCAAACTAAATTATTGATAAAGTTCGTCGTTCCCATTCGTCCCATCTTATCCTGCAATGACGGATATTTCGGAATAATGCCAAAAGGTGCATTTTTATAATTTGTTAATTAAGTACTTCCCCTAATCTTCGTTTAACTTTCTATTCTAAAAAACCCTCAAGTGAAAAATTTCCGAAGGAAACGATGGCGTAAAATCTATTTTTTTTACATAATACCAGTGGTTGCCTTCAGCTATCTTCGGTCGCTAAAGAACTTCCTTCAAATGTTCGTTTAATTATAAATTAAATGTAAATCAACCGCGGTTAAAATCACTACTTAAAAATAACTAAAACCTAAACTTAGGAAATAGTCGGAGCTTATCGGATCATTCCATTCTACCTTTATGGCTAAATATTAAATTCCCCTTATTTTAATTATATATAAAGCTGTCGTAATCTCTCCGATGGTAATGTTGACTAAAAATTAAAAACTAACGAACCGTTTTAAAGTGTTTTATAACATAAATTTCAAATAAAATATATTTGACAGTTTATCATCTATAAAACTTGGCAGGGGGAAAACCCTTGGGTTTGTCAAACTTCGGCCTATTTTATTATTTTCTTGTATGTATGTATAATATATTAGGATGTTCATGATAGTGGAAAAATATACCTAAAGTAAGCACGTCAACCATAAGAGATCCATTGTGACACTCTTGTAATAGCCCCCTCAATGAAGAGGAGTTACTGTCTGGAAGGGGTTCAAATGTTACGTTAGAGATGAATCTCATGATGCCCCACATGTTCTTCCGGTTTAATTGAACTAAGAAAACAACCTCCAAAAACTTTGTGAGGTTGTTAGTGACGCGTTCGACGTTACAATAAACATGATTAAGAAAAAAAAATAAATGCAAATAACTTTAAGTCCATGAAACCGGCGTTTTATTTAATTTTATCTTTTGAATTTACCATTAGACAATGGATTAACTCTTTTGTTTATTAAGCAAAAATATTGTGCTTTATTTTGCAAAGGCAAGTCGTCGAAATAAATGATCCTTTAATTACTTTGCATGTAATAACATGTATATATTAAAATGACCCGTTTTTGTGCGTCTGATACCGCCCGTTCTACGATTGTGTTTTAAATAATTTTATCCAACAGTTCACGCGCTTTGTAATAGAGACCGCTGTTCGCTCTACGCGTTTAATATTTTTTTATAATTTTAATTTTTGCTCCCTCTCTAGCGCCGTTTATATGCACCTTTTCTCAACTGAGCTTTCTGTGCGCCTGGTACCGCCCGATCGTTGAATGCAGAAACCATCCGTATATAGCTCCAAATAGAAAATACTAAATTCAAGTTGTAGCCGCAAATTTAATTTCTTGAAATAGAAGAACCTTTGGTCGTATGTAACCCAAAATCAACTGGTCTCTGTACATTTGCCATAACTCTCAATTGGCAAAAGAGTTTTTAAAATCGGACGTAGTTTACTGGAGTTATCATGCATACTAAAAAAAACCTCGCAGGCATGTAAGACTTGGCCACCACGGGGGGGGGGGGATAATACGATTTCTATAAAGCAGAATGACACTCTATGATTTATAAATAAAGATTTATTATTATTTTGTGAAATTAGTTTAATAACACAGTCTATTAAATACAGGACAAATTATTAATTAAAATTCTATAAACGATGTTTGTGGTGTAGCCCGTATGAGCTAGTTTATTTTCTATAATATTCAATTTTCTTCACAATCTTGATTGCTGAAAAATAAAACTAATTTTAAAATCAGTAATTCAAAAAGGAATACCATACGTAGGCATCCGTCTGTGTGACATTCATTAATCTAGACGCTGCGTGAATCGAGCCCCACTCTCTCCACGCCCTGCTCTGAGCAGCTACCAACCTGAGCAGTGGCATCTTTCTTTTATGTATTAAAATCGAAGAGAGTAGGACAACCGGCACCTGCCAAATTGACACGTATAAAATAGCATAAATTCAAATATCACGATTAAAGATCAATCGAAATAAAATAAATAGTTAAATAGTTTGATACAGTTGGGAATAAGACTTCATGAGGAATAAAAACGTAAGCGAATATTTAGTCAGAAAGCTACACTTTATAAGAAACATATTTTTAGAATACCCGATCACTTTTGCGCTGCCCATTCGCTAATTAACCAATTCAACGAGATATAGGGACGTAGTACTGGCACGTGCGCGTTGCCCATCGACCGAAGGTTTATCTCCTGCTCGCATGGCTAGCGCACAGTGGGCTACATTAACCAAGCGAAATTGAACTTTTAATCTAAATCAGCAACGAAACAACTACAATATGTCTATAGCGAAGTTTCTGTGGTGAGCCGGAAATAAGCGTTGTTAGAATGTGAAAGTTTGTCGCCGCGAGGGTGGGTGTAAACAATGGAATGCATATGCCCGCGCGAAGACACTCTTTTGATGCAATCCTACAGGGGTCGTCTACCCAATGGCAATATGATCTCGGCCGCGGGTGCGATTGGCATACCTGCCTTGTTCGTGGTTTGTTTAGACATAAGATTTTTTCTTTACATTAGGATTAAGTTTAAGGATTGGTTAGAGTATAAGTATCAATTTAAGATTCGCGGTCGGCAACCGAATGTTAGCAGCCCCTTCGAAAGGGGCTGGCATTCGTTTCAACCCGAGAAGCCGGCGCGAGCGCCGACGCTTAGAAAACAGAGTGTACACCGTGTTCAATACAACGAGATGCGTTTGTGACGCTCGCAGGTGGCCTCTCCATAAAATCCATTGTCGAGCATAAAACTCTAACTATCAATTAATTCATATTCTAATTTATTTTCTAAATTTATAATATCCCATAGTAATATAATTTTATTTCTTGCAA
>JAOPUG010000276.1:29424362-29435583 GCA_027564375.1 Micropterix facetella | reverse complement strand
AAAAGTTAAAAGGGGTTCCAAATGGTTCTGTGTAGGTTGGGCTTTAATGGCCGTTATTTTTATCTAGTCAGCTCAACTGCGGGGAAGCTTTTATACGGGAGCCTCCTCGAAGAGGGATCAACCTGTGAAACCGTTGTGCGGCAGATCTGGGGACGGAATGTCAGGTGGAAATGGACGGCTGACGCACTGGTTGCCTTACCGGTCATGTTGGCAATCGACTGAGACCCGTAGGGGTCTGTGATTATATGTTCCCTAAGACGGTAAAGTAGATGTTGACCTCTCGTCACCTATCCTTAGAAACGACCCGTTGGCCATCCAATCTCTGGTGAAAACACTGAGTAAAGGGCGCCACGGATCCGGAATATTTCCAAGTGTCGGAATGCCGCGTTATTGACGCGCAAGCGACTTCGAGCCTGGAACAAAACAGGTGGATGGAGAAATTCCATTGAATTTGGTAGTTATGGAGTGCGGCTGGCCCGCTGAGTTGTTTGCTTGCCAAGTGCCTGGCTATTAAGACGTTGGTCTCTAATATGCTGCAGCTTAGTTGGATACGTAGATTATTATGTCAAAATTTTCTGCGTTCATCTCGGGGCGATATGACGATAGAGTTGACGTAGCAGAAACTTAAATCCAACTATGCTCATAACGTTAGCTCTCTAACGGTCTCATGAAGCTTGAGATGGTTATAGCCAGTTTTATGCATTATTTGGGCTACCCTACTCATGGGATAACTCCCATCTAGCTGCCCCCAAGAAGAGAAACTTAACCTGAAAGGGCCATCGGGACCTCTGCCTGCGGTCTGTAACATGCAGCTGTTGAGAGTTAGGATCGAGTGTACGGACCCGGAGGAAAACCTCGGGCGAGACTGGGCAATGTGTGCTTCCTTGCCACTGCTTCGGCGTGTAAGCCTTAGGGGCTCACTCCGGCGAATAATGAGGGGGGTTTGTAGGCGTAGCTTCCTATGATAGCAGGTATTGATGTTGGCTTGATGTCACCTATCTTTATAAACGATCTGGTGGACTTCCGATCCCGAGTGATAATGACGGACAAATTTCGCCTTGGATCCGCTTTAACTTCGAATAACGAATTACCGCTTACATCAGGTAGAGACCCCACAAGCAATCTTGAATACGTGACCAGACAGTCGAATGGAGAAATCTGTCGAAATTCTCGGCCCTCTGGGTGGCAATTCCCAGTGTCTTGCCCTAAGACGGTGGAACTGACGGGTTGTTGATGTAGCTTGACTGTAGATTATGTGGTCCAAAGTCTCTGCGTTCATCTCAGGGTGATGCAATGACAACTGTCGTTAAAAAATCTTGGGGTGAAGGGGTTCCCCATAGCTTTGACACTCCCAAAATGCACATAACTTTCAGGCGCTTCACGAAGGGGTCTTTATGGGAAAGACGAAAGCGGAAAAAGCATTTATATATCACAGTAAGTATTCCAGGCCAACCCCATAATATGGTGATGGAAAATCTTCAAAGAGGAAAAGTTGTTATATTATAATTTGGTATTATATAAATGACATTCATTCTATGTTTAAACCCTTATTAGATTTTAGCGCAATATAGAGATACCATAAGCGAGATTGTGGCTTCTATAGAAAACTATAATACACCATTGTTAGCAAATTAATTTATCGTCTTTTCAACCAACCGAATCCACAGCCGAGGAACAATTAACATCCACAGCTACGTAATATTAAAGATGCTCTCTCTGGATTCCTAAAACAAACGTGGACGGGTGTATTTAAACAGTGCATAGTATTCGCGCAAGCGTCACGGAGGTGGCAAAGGTGCAAAATAACATTTAGTGCGGACCTTATTTATCTAAGTTAACCGCGTTGCCCGGCCCGTGGACGAACGTCTCTTCATTTGCACGCTTTTTACATATTTCCCTTTCACTCATTTGCAACGTATTAAGCGTTCCCATCACGAATACCTCCTAGAATAGAAGCATAACAATTTCCACCAGACGCTATCAACGATTTATCAGCACAACAGGAAAAGACTATTAAACAACCACTGATATAAATTGACTTCGCAGACCGCAGGAACAGATAGGACTACTAACAGGATATGGGAGCCGAAGCACATTGAAGTTTATATATTATAATTTATGATAGGTAATTAATAATACTGTCATGTACATATAGATAATCGGAATGTATTGTTATTCATTATTATTATATGCTTAGTAGCAAGTAGATGTTTAAAGCCAAACTCAATTAAATGTCAAAGTAAATTGAAATAAAATATTTTTTGTTGTAACGACAGTTCGTAACAACTGACATAATTGTCCGCATCACCGCCAACCCTGCCAACACGGTGCCACTAAAGCCACATTGGCATGACATTCCAAAACATATTTAAGCTCGCACATGGGACGAGCGAAAGTTTTGCTTTATTTAATCTGCGTTATAGGTGTTGCTGTTACTGACGTCTTAGTATCATTGTCGGGTAGTCGGGTCCAATTTCTTTGCTAAATTTTTGAAAGGTATTGATAAAATAAGATGATTAATTTATAGCTTTTATATCAAGCATTATTTGTAAAGAGATTTAGCTAATATTTAACAAAGATTGGTACAAAATACTTTCATCTGTATTCTGATTTCTGAAAAAATATGTCATAAGTATTTTTGTTTTTCGTTTGAATAAGTGAATGTATTTCTGTTTTTACTGAGCCTGCAGATGCCATTGAAAACTATTTTTTCATCGATAATGCGAATTTATAAAGCCTCAGTCGTACTTTAATCGATTATTCATCATTATAATTCATAGTAATCAGAGCCAATGTGTTAATTCACAATTTATCAAGGCACGACTATTATAAACTAATAAAATATATCTGCAGGGATTGTTTTTCCATTACAAACCGCACGCCACAGATGGCATTGCCGTAAATTCACAGCATAACAGTGACCATTAACTGTCGCCACACGTGTATATCGCAATCATTTCAAAAACATTGTCTAAGTTTTAGAAGTTTACAGCACAACCTCGTATATTGATAATAATAATTAATACGGGACAAAAACATAAGTTGTAACATTAATCTTAAATTTAGATACAGAAAAAGGAATATTTTCGATGAATTTCGGTAACCTGCTTTCCACTTATCCACAGCTCTACATTTCACGGAACCACTGCTAATTTAGTGGATATCCTACTAATATTATGAATGTGAAATGTTGATGTGTGTATGATTGTGACTCAATCACGCATACACGACAGAATGGATTTGAATGAAATTTGGCACACAGATGTAATTTGTACTGACTTAAAACATAGGCTAAATATCATTAAGATATTTTTAAATTATTTTTATTTGAAAATGCTCAATCGCATTATTCACATATAAACTCCTTCAATTTCTGGAAAAAATATTATTGCAAATAAAAGACGAATTTATATTTTTGTTCCAAATTTAAACTCAGATGTTAGAATAGTGCTTTGCGAGTAAGCTGCAGTAAATCGGATAGGGTCAACTGAAAACCGACGCAGACGGCAACATTCAATTTAAGTATGAATGTTGCCATCCAGTGGTGACAGAAGATGAACTTATGTCACACGTTTTTTTTCGAATTTGGATAATAACTTATGCAATGAAGGGTGGTTATGTGAGAGGGCAGTGCTGTCGCCAAAGAATGAGTTCGTTAATTATATTAACAAAAAAATATTAGACGTGGTAATCGGCGAATTCAAGGTATACACATCTATAAATACCATGATTACCAATGGCGACAGTACTGCCTATCCCATAGTTTCTAACTACTTGGTGTCAACGGGCGTGCCTACCCACAAACTGAAGTTTAAAGTTGGCGTTCCAGTTCTGCTGATGCGTAACCTTGATGAACCGAGATTGTGCAACGGCACCAGGTTTCGTGGAGCGCTAGGTACCGGGCACTAGCCAAAGAGCTGGGGAGAAATATTATAAAGGCCACTATTCTTACTGTAGCAGCTAAACATTTTGCGATGTTTCTTATTTTAGCTATCGACGCATATCATTAGCTATACAATTATATTACCGGGCATAACAAGACTATAAATGTGTAGTTAATATTATATACGTAATATCCTATAGCTGAGGCTTTCGTGGTGGCTGCGCGAACGGCCGGGTGGCGGCGGCCAGCCTCTGAATAAGCCATTTGTGCACAAACATTTTATGCATGACGTTGTCGGCGTTTACATTGTGTTAACGTCATCCGCCATCCCTGTGCTACTATGCTAATTCGCACTGACGGACCACTATTATAATTAGCACTGCGGCCCACCGGCACTTTTGATACAGATATGTTAATTGCATTTTGATATCGTACCGGGACATCCACTCGCTTTCTGGTTTAGCTTAATGGAAACAAAGAACTTCACTTGATTAAAACACAATTAAAATTGCTGGCTTGGCTATTTAAGTAGAAGAAATTTTAATAAATGATTTATTTTCAGGTATGTTTTTTTAATGGTATTATATATATTTTGGGTTACATTTTATAAACTTGCCTTATTATTACGAGTTTCGCTTGAAGTCTTCCAGTAAATACAGTAGACGGCGTTGTTGTTTTTTAAAATGCCTTGTTTATTTATTTTGAATTAAATTATATAATATAGGTAAATATAAATGTATATATCAATGTTGCAACCGCCGTTGTCTAGCGTAGACTGATAATGATGGTTGCAATATCGCAGAAACGTCGGAACATACGAGTATTATATGTTATTCTTTTAAAGTGTCATTTGTTTCGAGCCCAAGTTTCTTTCGATCATCTTCTTTCAGGCGAGAGTCTAGAAGATACACGAAAATCACAATTTTCTACGATTAAGCAAGAAATATAAAGGGCAAGCTTTGGTAGAATGCGCTCCAAAGCTTGAAAAAAGGCAGTAGTACCCTTAGTCCCTAGAAGGGCAATAAAACCTCAGCTGTCAACTATTCGTAAATACCAATATTAGGCTGCCATTATTTAAAGGAAATTGAAAACTAAAATATCATATTAAAATTAAATATAATTAATTGTGGAGTAGAGAAAGGGAGGAGAAAAAAGAGGGAGTTAATTAATGCCTTTGCTCTAAAACTCTCATTGACAGGAATCATAAATGCCTTGAAAGCGTTCCACTGCCTTTTTTATTACTTTATTTTATTAGTATATTCTCCCCCCCCCCTACATAACCGCGCATTCGTACCGTTAAGAACTGCAATAAATAATGGAGAAGCTCGTGTTTAAACAAACCAAGACCTGGCCAATCGTTCTTCTCTATTGGTTCTAGACGACTAAGTACATATGGACACATTTCCATGGCACATTAAACAGTCACAAAGTTGCAGGAGTTGCGACTGGAGATTCTTCGTTACCCATTGTACTCGCCAACCTTTGACTATTTTCGGAATTTGGACAACTTTGCATTGAGGAAAAACATCAACTCCGAAGAGGTAGTGAAAAACGCCTTAAAAGAAATCATAGAATACTGACGACGGGAGTTTGACAGTCGAGGCAATAAATAATACCCATTAAAATGGCGACACTGATTTTTATTTAATTTTTAGTCGTGATTCATCATTTTCAAGGGTTAAATTATTTTTACTTAAATGACTATTTTTGTATAAATTTTATTATTATTATTTTTTCATATTTTATTACTTTATATATTATTATTTCAGTTACTACGTATAATACATTTATTAGTATCGTAAGATCTACAATTAACCCTGCTTCTAAAATTGGATTACACGTATGAAAATTTTGTAAAACGTGGTAGAAAGTTCTTAGTAAAGATATAATAATAGTATTCTAAGCAGTAAAATATTTTCTTTTATTTTCGCAAAATATTCTACGTTCCCTACGTAAAACTCCTAAATAATAATGTTACGAAAGCTAACGTTAAAATGTATTAAAATGCTCGAAGATGAGTTCCTTAATTCCCGCTATCGAGGATTTTTATTCATTCCGTGAAGAGCGCCACGACCTCGTTACGAGACTCCGGCAATCGAATACTTAAAAGTTCCCAGGAAAGTCACTTGACTATACAAATATGAAGATTGTAAGCTGCTCCAAATTGAAAATAAGATAAGCTATTAGTACCTAATGATTTCATATTTCTACTTAGTATAGCTTGTTCAGTTTGATTAGCCTCATCATATAATAGGACTCCCAAATAGTAGACTATAATAAGTTTACCGTTTCACTTGTCTATTATACTGGTAACTACGACTATTGTTGTTGTTGAAAACCTTTCTTTTACATCAACGTTTAAAATTAGGTGGGAATATTACCTAGTATGGGAACACGGGGTAAAACGGGCCCCGGGGCAAAACGGGTCACCTCCCTGTCCCGCAGTAATAAGTGGAACTCTCACGATTTTCGATGCCAGTTGCCCGGCGGCACCCAAGGCAGGTAGTCGATGTGTTTGCTGCGCTTTTGGCGAGTAAAAATCGATATAAACAGTTTTTGGCCATTTTCTGTAATATTTAGTGAAGTTTGTGGTTATGTTGCAAAGAAATTAACTTACTCTTTATGCAGTTATTTTTAATTATATATAATGCCTCTGTTTGGCCAACATAAATCCATTTTTAAAACTCCTTACAAGCTCATTTGAAAAAAATGTGAGCATCATGCAAAATGTGACGCTTGGGGTAAAACAGACGGATAATATTCTTCTGTTCACTTCCTTTATTACATTTAAGACACGTCACTATATACACAAAACGAATAGACAACGCTGGTCACCTACTACAATGACTTAGGCAATCAAGACAGTCGTCGAAGGAAGCATAGTGTATAAAAGAGCCGCAAAGATATTTGACCTACCTCATACCTCGTTGTAGCGAAGTTTCGAGAGAACACATATATGGACGTTGCGATAACCAAAAACTTTTACTTGGAAGGAAATTCAACTAGTAGGACTGCAAATATGCCATCGCCTTGGTTGATGCCCGGCGAAGCCTTCGGGTCAGTCGTTGACATCACCGATGAAGCTGACAATTTACAGACCCCTTTCGAGTCTGAGCTTATAATATGCCTGTCACTTCACGGCAATCACCATTTCCGGTATCTTCTCCTAGGTATATTTTAGCAATCCCTAGAATAATATTTGTGTCTGCAAAACCTCGGGCTATGCATCGCAGAGGCAAAACTGCTATATTAACTAGCTTTCCATATAATATGGAGCTACAATTTAATATCCGCGTGCCATCTTAAAACCCGGTGGTGCCCAAATTTCTTCCACATTTCTTTTTGGCATCTGATTTCTTTTGTTCGTCCTAATAATCCGGGAAAATTTCGATTATAATGCCCACTGCAGCAATGTCCCAAGGTCGGTCCACCTACCGCCAAGTTGTTTTCCGTGAGGTAATTAAAATCTCAGTGACTCGTACCATCACGGATACCTCCTAGAAGAGAACCATACAAGTTTCCCACAATACTCTATCAACAAAAATGACCTACCAGGAGAAGGATAAGATATATTTATTAAGCATAGTAATAGACAACGACTGTTATAAATTAACCTCGCTGACCTCAAACCGAAGCCTCATCGAAACTTCTAGAATATAATTTATGATAAATATATTCTAGAAGATATGATAACATTTGTATAAATAGATTATATGATTAGTGGCGAGTAGACGTTTAAAACTAAACTCAATTAAATGTAAAAGATTTTAAAATAAAGTTGATTATTTTTAATATCACTTTGCGACAACTAATATATTTGTGATAATAATTGTTAAACGTACCCTCCAACATCCAATACAGTTTGTTCGAGAGACAAAAAAACTTTTCAAAAGGCAAAATGGCAAAAAAGAGAACACTTTTCTCAATAATTGAATCATTTTCCTGTAAGTCTCGAATGCACCTTCCTTCGTCCAAATATAACTCGTAAATCCCTATCTCTTGAGATTAACAGTTACCTGGAAATTTGATATGTCCACGAGTACAAACTAAATAAATACGAATATCTCGCATATGCCCTCACTCGGAACGGTCTCATCGTACACCTTCAAGCAGTGGACGATAGCACTCGTGACTAGCTGGAGGATAATAATCAACTCCTTATTAAAAAAACTAAAACCGCCATTTCCGTATCTCAAATTGTTTGTCTCAAAGGAGGAGTGAATGAGTGGTAAAGTAAACGTTCGAATGCTGTAAGCGAACTCTCCTAAACCTACCATAGCTGGTCGTTAGTCCAGAGTCCACAGGTCACCCTATAGAAGTGTAATAGTAATATTATGATTCGACCCGACCCCGGTCGGTGAATTTCATAGTAGCTTCATTTGTATGATCTACATATTAAAAATAATACTATTATTTCTATTAGTACATAAATAACTACATGCAGAGAGAGAGAGAGAAAGAGAAATCAATATTGGACATTACGTTATGTACTCTCTCGTTATTGGGTTGGTTTGTAGATCGTTTTTATATCGACGTATAGTACGTCGAGTCGAGGCCATGCGAATATTATTAAATTGATGACTATAGCGGTCATTACATTATACAATAATAAAAACCGGATTTTACCAAGTCAAGTTAGTGGCAACCGACGCTTGGGTTTATTGCAAATATGGTTGTCCAGGGCAGACTGACGTGATGTCAGTCGTTGCCAGCTGTCAATGCCAGGGTAGGTAGTATATTGCCGCTGTTGTTACGTATACTATAGCGATGATACGCCGGTACAGAATTTTGAAATTCGACCATACACACACACGTCTTTCACTATCGTTTCGCGTCTATACATTCGGTGATTGGTATTAAAAAATATTTTCCGAAGAGGGTTCCACGTAGTAGTGAGTTTGATGCCTTCGTATCCATTTAGGTTCGGGGTTCTTGTTATTTCTATGGCTTTCCAGATCATACGGTTCAAATAAAATAGTTTTTTTTTGATAGCACAATGGACTGGTCAGCATAGGTACCCAGCGGTTCGATCCACTTTCCAGGATGTGTTCGCAACCCCCAATTTTTCTCGCTGAACGTTTTTAATGGCTTTAATGCATTCTGTTAATCTAATGGCTATGGGCTGCATCGTTTGTCCAATGTAAGACTATAACTGAATTCGATTTTATACACACCCGGGGTTTGTAATAGTATTACATTATGTATATACCTCAGAAAACGTGCTATATTTTGGGTTGGTTTGTAGATCGTTTTTATATCGAATTTGTTTAAAAATCTTTATTTTTCAATTAGTCACACTCTTGCCTTATAGTAATATCGCTCGGTTTCAGAGGTTCGTTTTTATTGGTTTGTTTGTATGTGTCTTAATATTTTCAGTAATAATCCTGTCGGCAGTATGCTACGTCAGTCCGCCATGGACAATGATTTTTTAAGCAATGTCAAAACGTAGAATGCTACCGGTACTGAAATACGCGATAAATCCGTTTTTAATTATTTCTATATTCGAATAACAATGTAAAAATAACGATTACATCATTAATATGGAGAAGAAAATAATTACTACATTTTGTTAAGTACGCTCGCTCCTTTGCCTAATGGGAAATCTAATAAACGAATCACTTAATAATAATTAATAGTTAAGAGACACTTACTGCAAGGTGATCAAATGATACTCTCCGCCCCACGGGGCTTGTTGCCATTATGAGGTAATTAATGAGGGACGGGGACCATCTGTGATAAGGCCACTAATTAATTAAGGAGGCTTTTATGTTTTTGAATCTCAGAGAGTAGGACAAATTAAAAAGTATGATACTTTTTGTATTTTAAAACAAGGAAGCATAAAATTTGATACGACGATAAAGAAAGGATATGAAAACGACTAAAATAGACAAACAATTATGTTACTGTAATAGGCAGCGTAATGGAATAATATATAGAAATTTAAATATTACTAATTTATCAAATTAATAACAGCAAGTATTTCATAAATATGTACGTATTCGATATGTTGCGGGTTCATTTGTATTTATTGAGAGGCTTAAAATTAAATAGATAATTATACTAATATAGTTACGAAATTGAAGAGAAAATTTTGAATTCGCTTTCGTTACGTGATTTTGTGCCAGATTTTTTGCGACCATATTTTAAGGGCATCTTGTCGTAAATTTACTTCGATCATAGCGAAACGCTAATAGACCAGTACAATTAGTGCAACAAAGGTGTTGCGATCGGAATTATTCTGGTGGTTTCATTTTTTAATATGACATACTGGCAGGTTTCGGCAGGTTTTTTCAAGATTACGGCGCGGACAGGCGCGCAAAGGTCGAAAACCTGGATCTAGCTTTAGGAGACAACTTTATAAAATATACAAAAAATATTAAACACCTATATTCTGTGTATCATTTTGGCAGTTCCTCGAATAAAAAGTTGAAAATGCACTTTTTTGATGTGTCTTTAGCTAGAGCTCATGTTTTCGCTCATATATTTTATTTTTGCTGTTGAATTGCAAAACAAATGTCATAAATAAAATATGATACCCAACTCAATATTGCTTATGTAATTTGAAGTCATATTATTATTTTAAATTTAGGTAAGTATTTAGCAAGGTAATTTGTTTAACTTTCCGCGGGTAAATAATAATTGCACTTTTCAGGGGTTACATAGGTTTACTTATAACATCAATTTTGAGAGCTTGGGCTTAATATCAAATTTCACATTGATTATCAATACAATATCTTATAATTGTCTATATTTAATAGACCTATTTAAAAAAAAGTCATTGTAATTTAAAACAAATAGCTGAAATTTCCATCCGTTATTCAGGACACACCGCACGCACATACATTTTTTTTTGTATGTAGATCTGATACCGATATGCCTTATAAATCATTAATAATTCAATTATTCATCTTCCTTTTTTAATGCGAACAAGATATCTCTAAATATGTTTAAAATGGTTATTGTAAATTTTAACGGCAATAAATTATCTATAAAAATAACTACGCGGTTGTAGTTGATAAATGTCATATTGATAAATGTCAATATGTCATATTGATTCAAGGATAAAAGTCACAAATTATGAAATATTGTATGCAGATATTAATAATATAGATTGGATTCCACTACTTGCTATGTCAGACTCAAACGAGGCAACTGATCACTTCATAACTACTCTGAAAATCTTAATAAACACACATAGTAAGGAAAAGTATATACCACACCGTAAAAGAAGAATTAAGCCATGGATCACCCCAGGACTCTTAAATAGCATAAAATACAGAGATAAGCTTCACATACAAGTCCACAGAAATCCCCAAGATCCTATATTAAAGCATAAAT
>JAOPUG010000276.1:29357405-29369022 GCA_027564375.1 Micropterix facetella | reverse complement strand
TGTGTGTGTGTGTGTGTGTGTGTGTGTATTTGTATGTGTGTGTGTCTGTAAAATAGTTTGGTCTACAAACCAATCAGGCAGTAGGATTAAGTACTTCAAGAAGACAAAGTATCATCAACAAAGCCATCGGACTAATGCCACGGTGTTATTATTGAACGGTGGGTCGGCCAGACGGATCCCGGCTGGGTGAAGCGGATCTCGGCGGCAGTATCGGCCCGAGACGTCAATCAGCTGTCTGGTTAGAAATATTTCAGTACACCGAGTCGAGTGGAGCCGCCTGCTCTTATTACCACTCCACGTCTATTTGGGATCGCGTTGCCAGGTGTTCGCGTTGCAGCCCCGCCTAGTAATCTTGTCACATCACACCGCGGCTTGTCACTGTAGCGGGATGATACAGTGGCTTGAAACGAAAATGGATGCCGCTAACGGATCAACTCGAAAAGCACATGGAATAAAAGGTAAGATAAACTGCTGTTACTTTTCCACCGATACATATTCATTCTAATATATCAATTTAATTTAGTTCATTTATTTAAAGAACCCACGGCCATCTAGTGTTCGTTGTTTCAATCGTTTTACTAATTAAATTATGAACATCGATTACATAATATTCGGGAGACGGTAGTTAAGATTAGGTTATTACGACATTTGAAAAAAATATAATTCATGGCTCTAGGCAATACTGTTTCAGACCTAATAATTCAACTCAAGATGGCGAGAAGCTGCTTTCACTGTACTCGATCCACTCATTTAGCCCAGAAACTTTAATAAAGGTAATAATTAAGAAATCTCCGCGATACTTATCAAACGAACTACTTCGAGATTCTAAGGTGCTTGATGACAAGGTTATACGAAAGCCATCCTTGTCCACTATTTAAAAAAATATGGTCTTCATTATACCCCCAAACAATATATCGTGAAGATTTTCTCAATGTCAGCAAGACAACTAATTAGCATTTCGACAAAATAATATTATGTTAATTTAAAATATTATTAACTTAAATAGTGTCCCGACAAAGAGGGTAGTTTTTTTGGCCCATCCGTACTACGTAGGACACGCCATATAGTCTAATGCATGCTGTGTGTTATTTGTTTGTTTGTTTGACCTATCCGAAGACTTCCCGTGGTCCGATCTTAACCAAATTTGGTATGCAGCCTCCCTAGGGGACTCTAAGAACCACTAGTAAATTCAACCCGATTCCCGCAGGTCTATTCTGGTTTATTTGGCCTGGAGGAGCCAGGCACAACAATTTTGGAATCGTTGTGACGAGAGACACTTGTTGGAATAGGTTTTAAGTCATTTTGGATAAGTCAGGGGTTACAAATCACGGAATGAGTCAAAGTTGCCGATGTATATCGCTCTTTTTCCTATTATTTAATTCAGGATCGCCTGGCTAAAGTCTGCACGGCTCCGTTCGCTCAGAAACAATATACAAAGGTAAATAACAATCCACGAAACAATATACTGGGTCAGATCTGGAATGACTAAGAATACAATCACCGAAAGTGTATAATTGATTCAATCATCGTCAACGACAAAAGACAAAAGACAATATTTAAAACAAAAGGCCAACTTCTCAAGAATTCTTTAAGAATTAAGATAAAACAGGTGTCGCATTCAAGACGTGATACAGAAAAAGGATACTGAGAAGATCATGAAATGTAGTAGGAAGATATCATGACTTCTGATCCAAGTAGATATTGTGAGGTAGTATGATTAATTATTAGTGAATATCTCCAGGGGCAGTGGCGAATATTCCTCAACAAGCCATTTTTTTTATTTTCTCGATTTTGTAAACCAATTGCTATGCAAATATCAGTCCACGGACAATGTTAAAGTGTCTAACTGTAGTATATAAATATAGATCGATTAACTGGGATAAGTCTTACTGCACTGCACTTTTATAGTCAAATTTTCCCACAATATTGCCTCTCAGATACGTGACAAAATTGCCTCGTCATAAACAAGGTGTTTTTGACATTATTCAATTTTCCTCTTGCACTCTCTTTGTTGTACTTTATCCAATTATTTTATTGCACTTTTATAGTGAAATTTTCACCCAACATGTGATACGTGATAAGTTACAAAATTGCCACTTCATAAGTCAGTTGTTTTTGGCATTATTCCATTATCTTTTTTGCACTTCTTTTGCACTCCTCTTTATTGCACTATTCTTGCACTTTATCCATTTCTTTTATTGCACTTTTGTAGTAAATTTTCACACAATATGCGATACGTGATACGCGACGAAATTTCCTTTTCGTAAGCCACGTGCTTTTGATATTATTCCATTTTCTTTATTGCACTTCTTTTGCACTTCTCTTTATTGCGCCTCTCTTTATTGCACTTCTCTGTGTTGCAATTTATCCATTCCTTTTATTGCACTTTTATAATCAAATTTTCATGTGCTACGCGATACGTGACAAAATTACCGCTTCATAAACCAGGTGTTTTTGACATGATTCCATTTTCTAGCCAATAGTCTCCAATCTGTGCCATTATAGTCATTGCAGAGTAGATGAATTTCATAGTCAACTGACATGCCGCCTTCATATTGGCTGTCCATCAACACTTCCCCCTCTGCTTTAGGTGCACCGGAACAGTTCCACCTTCCGCTGCCGTTTCTTCGTATTCAGCGTTTTTACGGAAAAACAAAATAGAATTTAGCATTTTTTTAATTCATCTGTTTTGTTTCTTTCAAAGTTTTTACTTTTTTCTATGTCTAAAGTTCCATAAGCGGCGCCTCACGCTTCGCGAACCGGGTGTCATCGTCACATCAGGGTGAGTGACCAGCAGGTCTATTGCGGACCAGCAGGCTTACACATTTTAATCGCTATCGCAAATGTTAATTTCGATATTACGCACAATATCGTTTTGAGTCGTCCTAGCGACGGGTAAACGAACTTCCTCCGATCGCAACGAGAATCGTTTCTGTCGTAGTTGGCATTACAAACGCCATTCCGCGTAGCGTATCTATCGCAAAAGTAACATTTTGCAGCGATGTCATATTAGCTCTCTTACTTTTATATTTTTTAATAAATCTCGGTTTTTAATGATAGTTTCTCATTGATAATGGAAAATTATGATCGTTGAACGATTCTAGATGAAAAACCTGAAAAAAACTTAAAATAACATCTCTCCATGAAGTTTTTGTAATATCATGTGATTAATTTGTGCCCCTTGTATCGCAAAAGACAACGTTCGAAAACATGTGATCGTTTTGTAACCATAGAATATGCAAATTTATATTATATAATAAAGTTACCTTAGGACATTATATTTCTTTAATAACGATCATATAATCTATTTTGTTTTGTAATCACTGCTATATTATTAGATAACCTTTATATTTCTTGAACTCCGGGTGACGAGGGTGCAGTTCATAGCGTGAATTGCTTTAGCCGAGCGCTCGCAGCGGAACGTCATTTTTTTTTTGTCATTACAATCTTTTTCCAATCTAGTTTTATTAAAAATTATTAAATATTAAACTTCAAAGTTCTGAAAATAAAGTAAATTAAAAAATTACTTCACTTTTAAATATTATTGTTTCGTAATTCAAGGACTATGTTAGTCAATATGAAATAAAAGACTACAGCGGTCGTTTGATATTATAAATAGGATTAACGAATTTACGACGTGAAGTTTAGTCAATTTTATATTTTTTAACGGAATGAAAAACTGAAGTCAGTCGAATGCACCTCTTTTGATCTAGTCAGCTATCTGCAGTATATGGTTTGAGTATCGTAGGAAAGCGAAAGAATAGCCTTTACACTGCGAACAAGTTGGTCAGATTGTTCAAATTGCAATATAAAACGGGTATCGCTTTTCAATCGCTAAAAGCGATCCAATCGCGAAGTATTCGTAATGGTCCGTTTTTTGGAAATCATCAGATTTATATTATATATATATTGTAGCAGAGTATCTTACCTAAATTCCAATGTTCATAGTTTCTACAATATTTATTTTTTATTTTATTTCAAAATCTCATAATTATGTAACATGAATTTAATTTAATAGCCCTAAATCATTTGGCGCTACTGTAATAACCACGCTTTTTGGCATAGCGCAATGTGACATGTTACCTCGGCGGCATCTTCCTTTATCGCCATTTTCTCGGCGAGTGCTTCCACAATATCCATTAGGACGCCACACTATATCCTGATTTATATACCTCATGAATTTACACTATGAACTACGGCGAGAGCTCTTACAGTAATGTAACGAATATTTTTAGGTGAAATATTGAATAAATATGTACAGTACAGGTCGATTATTAGGTCTTGAGCCCATTGAATGTATATAGGCTAGCCTAAGAGAAATTTGTGTTAGGATATTTTTTACATAATAAATAAATAATAATATTCATTAATAGTTAGGTATACATACTAGGTATTATAATTAAAAACAAACAACACATTTATCTATGTTGGTAAACTGAAGAATAAAAAGGTAATAATTATATTAAACCTAATAATGTCGATTTATTTTTCACAAGCTCTTTACTTATTATTATTTTCTAATATTCCAGTAATTCTAGTCATAGTCGATAGCGGTTATGATAGATTTTTATAAATTATCCTTTTGAAGGTATTTATATATATTTAGCACAAATACTTTGGCTAAATAAATTTGACACAATAATGTTTTTATTAACTGTTGCGTTATTGACCCTTGAATCAAATAAACGCGTGAAACTGAATTGAAAAAAAAAACGCATAAAACCCCACCGCCATTACTAAAAAGCTGACATTTAGAATATAATCAATGTAAATAGTAGTGATAGACGTTCTAATAAATCGGTCGCCAAGTTACGATCCCAGTCGACTAATTTCACGAAATTTTTCTCTATATCGTATACATCATCGCGAATATGCTATTTGAGTGAGGCAAATCATATTTAAAAGCATTTTTAGAAAATCACCATTTTTCTTTGAAGGATACTGTGTTCTAATAAATCTATTCAATACTGTAGTTGTTAGAAAGTCTCTATCGCCATATTGCAATTCTCTGCATCGTAGCATATTAAATAAATAGGAAATAGACAGGGCGCGGCGTGTAGAATAAATTATACACAGCGCATCGGTTTGCGATCATATTTTTATCGTGCATCATTTCGTCGTTTTTTATCACACCTACAGATCCGCCAGCACACAGCCATGTAAGTAGCACGTTTAAGTATATGATCAGATCACAGCTCGTGGAACAAGTTTAAAGCGGTGACGCCCCGTCTATTTGTTTTATAGCCTTAACAGAGTTCCACACAGCTTGGGCCGCAAGAACAGATTGTTTTGTGCTCGGCTCCCATCGGCTTTGGCGGTTTAACTCCTATCTGGGAGCCTCCTAGAAGGGGTGACGTGAATAAAATAATTACCACGGGCGAGCTCACGGTAGTGCATTCTGCAAACGCAGTGTTATATATGGTAGATTACCGAGGTAGTCTGGAAATGAGGTTTTCTTAAAAGTGGATTAGATTTTTACCTATTGCCATGTACCTTTAAAATGGCTTATTGACAACAGACAAAGGGCGCCAAGGGTCGTACTTGTTCAAAATTAGCAGAGGCTCATACAAGTGACCTAGGATAGTGACCAGCTAGTCGAAATATTTTCAAAACTGACGAGCAGGGAAGGAGCGAGTGAGCCCTACTGGCTTGCTAGTGACCTCGCTTTTTGAAGTATGACTGCTTAGCAGTGGCGTAACCAAATCAGTAGATTGTTATATCTCAAAGTCTTTGCGATTCATGTCAGGTAGCAATGAGCAGACAATCGAACAGTATTTGGTAAAAACCGGATATCCGGTGATATTTTATCTATTCGGTATCCGGCAGATATCTGATTTACAAACCGATTATTCGGTGGGATAAAAATGGTAGTCGCGTAGAAACAACTTGGTAAATCCAGCGTCAAACGTAAAATGAAACATAGTTTTAAAAAAATATGTAGCTCATTTTTATTCAGCAGAACATGCTACTAATAGTAATAGTCGTAATGACCTAAGCTCTTTGCTCAACAACCGTGTAATTGGTACATTACACAAACAAAAAAAAACGGGTGAGACTGTGTCGGAATGTTTTAGCTTCGGATCTTATAACTATTGACCCTATCAGCTCAGCAGGTATCCAGGAGTATACCATGATCATGGTATACTCCTGGATACCCGCTGAGACGCTCTTTCTAATGCTACTCATCTTGTATATTGGTAGCTTTTAGCCGACATTCTCAATTTTATTTTAATGAATAAATGCTTTAATTTGTGTATTTTACCTCGTCAGTCTAATCGACAGATATTTTGATTCTTTGATTGTCGAGCTATACTACTTTATAAATTCCCATTGACTTGAAAATGGTCGCTGTAGTTGAACATCGCTCCGACCTTCCCCACTAAAACTAAATAGTAAAAACCATCCCCGTCTTATTTATTCGATGGTTTTTATCGCTGTGAAAACGTTACAAGGCCCGGTGGTATAGTGGTTAGGTCGCCTGATCTTAGATTGTAAGGTACCGGTTTCGATTCCCGGCTGGGTAACCATTTTCCGTTGGAATAACATTAACAAAATAGCATTTCAATTCTGTCGATCGAATGCAATAACAAGACATAAACTTACAGGAAATTATATGCACACATATATATAAACAATCCACAGTAGGGTTGGTTGTAAGAGATTGTGTTAAGAAAATAAACCCGCCAATGGTGAAATTTCACAATATTGAGTAGAAACACACAACTATCAAGATTTTTGACGTACCATCTAGTACCTGATGTTAATTTCTAGATATATAACGTTAATAAAGAGAACTTAGAAGAATGTTTATGCTTGGTTGCTCCATGAGGGGAAGAGCCGGTCTCGTTCAGCCGGACTCGGTAAACTGATGATAAATTGTCGTTCGGCATTTGTAGTAAACTAATGATAGGAAAAACAACGTTGCGTGCCGTGGTATACGTGGGCCATATTGGAAGTTTCTGGGCCATATTGGAAGATGGAACCTTTTGGCTGTAGAATACATTTTATTTTTGAAGTCTGTCGTTTGTTTTTTCTTTGTGACGCCATGGCGTCACCATGGAGAACTATTTTGAAAATTGTGTGTTTACCTAACGATGGATTTGTCGCGAAAATTTTCAAGGTACGATTTTTTATGATTTAGTGGTGGTTTAAATCAACAAGAAAGTCGCCAAAGACTAAACATTTGGTGATGAAGTCTCATCTCTTAGCTCTATGTACTTCTAGCATAATGAATTTAAACATGGACATATTCATCTCCAAGACGATTCACGCAAATGCAGGCCGGCGACAGCCGTAACAGAAATTAACGTTGATGCTTTACGACAACTCATTCCATCGAAATTAAAAATAAATGTCAGAAAAATTGTACAACACTGAACAGTGGCATAAATAGGGTGCAAAATAATTTGCACGTAGGCACACCCGAAAGTTTGGAAGATTTGTTCGATATCCATACCGCATGAGTTAACGGAATTTCAAAAAAGACTGCTTTTAGTGTCGGGCGATAAAATTATTAAAAAGAATACGACGAAGGGCAATCATTAGCAATATACATTAGCAGATATCTTAAAGGATATCGTGACAAGGGACATATGCTGGGTGTACTGTTTCGAACATGAAAGAAAGATTCAATCGGTGGACTGGGTCTTTCCTTTGGAAGATTTGCCGAGGATAGTCAAGCACTGGTAAAATTATGGTTCTTATATTAGCAAAACGGGACATTACACGAAAATTTCACTTGAAAATCAAAGAACAGTCACTGCAGATTTGTACTTTAATATTTGCTTGCCCAACGTTTTAGGAAAAGTTTGTGGAAAGTGTCCTTGCAGCACTCTGCTAAGATGACAACGGTGATTGTTAAAGCCTAAAACTTGGAACTGATGATGCATCTTCCATACAGTCGCAATTTCTTTTCCTTTCCAAAAGTTAAGGATAAATTTTCGAGAAGCCATTGATGAGACCTCTCAAGAAGACTGGGCCAACTGCTTTTCCCAATTGTTTCAACGAATGAAAAAGTGTTTACATTGTCAGGGAGAATACTTCGAAAAACAGGAAATACAATATTAAAATACTTTATCAGAATCAGAAACTTTCAGTATGGTCTGAATAATATACTCCCTCGTTTTTTTCTCTGCGTGGCCTCTTTTTGCGGTTTGGCATCTTATTATAGTTTATTTTCATATTAATCATACATGTCATTTTTATATATAAAAATAATACAATATTACATCATAATATAATGACATTTAAATTTTAAAAGAACATTAATGCTGTAAAAAAACATTGTCAATAAGAAAGTTTTCAGACGCCTCCTGAATATTTTTTTCGCATAGCGTTGATTTTATAAAATCGTCTATTCGATTGTACTTATATCTTGGGACCAATAATGCTCGTCAAGCTTTTGGATTTTATGAGAGAATGACTAACCTAACGGAGCTATTGCGGGTCAGTATTCATGTCCCAACGTCATTCAAGTCAAAGTTTTCTAAGTGTATCCTGAAGTAAATGGCAAATTCCATGATCTACATCCCTATATAGCTAGCGGAAAAACTTCCTCACGGATGTGCCCGGAGGCATTTTAGCTATTGTGGGCACAGTTCGGTTTTGCATGATGAGGATGGGATTATGATCTGCCGCTCGATCCCGATTTTTTAAAAATAAACTAACTATGCAGTTTAACCGGTTATTCAGACGGAGATTCGGTTAAATATTAACCGGATATACGATATCCGGTATTAGGGTCAAATACTAGGGTTATAAAATCGTGGGATGGCAATTTCACCAGTAGCATTTACATCTCAAGTATTTATTTTAGTAGAGTCTTTTTACCGCACCGACGAACTCCCTCTTCGCTGGGCTGCGAAGCCTGATTAAAATGAAATGGTATCCCTAGTGTCTCGTAGCGCAGTTGGCATAACCCCGAAAATAATTATCACAAAACTTGATATCCGATTTTAACTGGCCGAGCGCCACCAATTAAAATGTTTTAAGTCGCCGGGCACAGCGATAATAATTATATTTGGGGTTGCTAGGAGGCGAAAACAAAATGGAGAGGGCGCACAGCGGCTATCGCAGCATTTTTGTTTCAAATACATTTGCGAATCGGCCGTTAGTACGAGGAAAAAGAAGATTGGTCCATGGGCGTTATTCTTCAACCACGCCTGCTTATACGCGTACGTCTGCTTATACGCGTATGACTGCCTATATACGGCTGTGCTATCAAGTCCTCTTCTTCTAATTCCTCAAAACCACTGCCGCGGACACTACGGTCGACGAACCGTTACGTTTCAAATACGTGTCATAATACCAATATGAGAAAAAGAAAATACGCGTATGTCTGCTTTTTCGCGTATCGTACGCGAAAAAGCAGGCGTACGTGCCTAGAGAATAGGCCTGAATAAGAGCCATGATAAATATAAATAGAATACTTCACAGAATACCATAAAATAACCCTTCAAATTGAGCGACAATTCTGAAATAATCGAATCGCAACAAGGATATAGAGCCATTCCCCAACTTTCCATGACATCCTAAAGCAATGGAAATGTATTAAAAATATAAATTTTGGCTGTTTCAAATGCTGGGTCTATCGCTTATAATTAATTAATAGTTTCCAACAGCATTCAAAATAAGAGACAATTTTTTTTTGAAAAATAACATTTTTTTTTATTTAATTAATGTACGTCCATTTTCCTACTTGTGTCTCGTCCGTCCATCTAACGTACATCGCGAAGCGCAATGACGTAACACAAGATACAGTAAGAATTGTGTGCGCGGCTTATTTTCAAAATTCACGCGCGCCGAAGTTATAATCTGCTTAGTAACAGCAGTAGTTTGCTGCCTACCCGCAGAACAAAGGGTAATGATTAACATCACTTGAAGCTGCAACATCGCCGAAACGTTGGGTGCTACAAATTCTACGCGGTAAATTCGTTTTATCTTATTTAAAATGCTTAAACATTGTTTGGCCACGTTATGACTAATGAGTAATAAATGCTACTTTATGGGTTAGGTTACTGCATCTTAATTGGACACCATTAACTTTACGCCCCTCCCTCCCTCTTCCAATTTAAATAAGAATTATTAATATCCATTAAAGTACATTAAATGAATAATAAATTGAACACCCCAAATTATAAATTCGGGAAGCCTTTCCGCTGCCAAGTTGGGGCTTTTTATTAACTTTGTGGTCAATGTTACCTAATGACCTAACAAATATATATAATATGTTATTTCACTTTATAACATGCAGACTAAAATGAAACCCTTTTTAGTTTAATGAATATTAATTAGTTTTTAATGTGGCTTCGGTGAACACACAGAGAATCTCATTATCGTCATGTTTTGATAACATTAATTTTAATGAGTTTATGTGTAGGGTGGGTTCATAATTTTACGAAGTACGAGGGCGGGATGATAAATACCTAATCCAGGAAAGAAAATATACTCAGTTTCACGTGACATAATTATTTATATTTAACGACATATACTCTTTTAATCTCTACACACTTCTTTCATCTACGCACCAATGCAATTATGCCCTCCATAAATTGAATTTCCTCAAGGCATGCAAAATACTCAACTACAGAAGCTGCAATATCGTCATTCGTTTCATTGTAAGAATCTTTTGATGTTAGGAAACAGGTGAAAGTCTGATGGTGCTATATTAGGCGAATAAGGTAGATAGGCCGACGAGTGTAATTCATTGATTTTTGACATGGACTTAAAGTATGTGTAAACCCTTGCGTTGCCTTGGTGGACGATGTTATTTTTTTGAACCAAGCCTTGTCTTTTTTTGCTCTTAATGTTCCTATAGCTTGTGTACTAGATTAGCGTAGTGTTCACCAGGAATAGTCAACCTTTCATCAGGTAATCAATCATCATAATTCCCTTTGCATCCCAAAAGACAGACGCTATGATTTTCCCAGCTGATATCGCAGCTTTCTTTGGAGCCACTAGATTCTGACCACTATTTTGGTTGAATTTTGGATTCTAGTATACAATGATATACTCACATTTCATCTGTTGTTATAAATCTCCACAAAAAGTTCCACTCTATCACACTTAAATCGGTCTAAACAATGTTGGGAACTATGTATTAAAATTGATTTTTCAGCGAGAGTATGCAAACGCAGCAACCAACAGACGGATAGCTTTTTTCAGATGCGATTCTTCACTCGGGATGTAAAGTACTCATTCTTTAGATATTCCTACACTATTTTCTATTTCTGATTCATCAATAGTCGATTTTGCAAGACAATATCGTTAATTTAGGAGATAATAAAATTTCTGAGTCGCGACGTTTCTTGGACGTCCGGTTCGGAGTTCATCTTGGCCGCTTGTATGGCCGCATCTAAACTCAGTCATCCAGTTCTTTACTAAGACATAAGAGAGGTACTTTTGCCCAAAACATTCTTTATAAATATATGCTCCTTTCAAATTCTTCGCATGAAGAAACATTATCACAGATCTTTGTTCAGTTTTATCCATTTTGGAAAAAAAACAGCAAAACAAATTTTTAAATGACAGCTTGCAAAAAGTATTTACTCCATCATTGTCATATGTGGAACATTTCAAAATTAAACTGAGGCAGGAGGAAAACCCAAGGGTTTGTCAA
>JAOPUG010000276.1:29079979-29090025 GCA_027564375.1 Micropterix facetella | reverse complement strand
AAAAAAAAAATAGTATTATGATGGGCCCGACCTTGGTCGGTGAATTCCATGGCAGCTCCGTTTGTACTTACTTACTATCTGCAGCAAAATTGTAGTAGTTTTTTTTTTCATTTTGACCAGTGCACCCAAACTAAATACATATTTTTTTTCCTTAATTGACTTCTATCTACTTCACGTCAAACTTCTGCCCACTCACTGATCTTTTGTATGAGCATCCATTCTTCAAATTCGACATAAAAATTTCTATGGACGCATGGGCCATCCTGTGTTATTTGATCCGCCCTCAGAACTCGGGCGAAATATTATTATACTTTCACCACATTCCTTATTGCATAATTTCAGATATGGATGATATATCTGTTCCTCTGTAAAACACCAAACAACTTGGAAGTCACTGCATCTCTATGTAGAAGCAAAGTGTGCGGAGACAGAATAACCAGCTACAATTGCGGGGGAAAAGTGGGTGACTGGCTGTCAACAATTCAATGAAATGCACCCGTAGAAATCGAAGAAAGATCAGGGAACGAAAAGCCTCGCACTAATGGCCTCAGTACTTATTAATAAACCGGGTGAGCGTTCTGTGGCCGATGGACCATGTGGAGAGCTGTGAATTTAATGGCCGAATGGAGAATCTTCTCAAGAGATTCAGAGTGTATCTGATTGTGGATACTACGTTGCCGTTTGCGGAGCACGAGTGGAAGGAAATTATAATTGGCAGAAAAGTTTTCAAGGTGAGCTTTTTATTTAAATGCATTTGATACTAAGTAAGGATCATTGGATATTAAGTAAGCTAATCACGACTTGGTCTGCTGCAGCTCAGGACAGGGATGTGGTGGATTCCTGAACCATTCTCGAATAATCCGGAAGTAGGATGTTCATTTTTCGGCTGTCCAGTGTTACCAGATTGGGCAAATTTCGGCATTTAGGCTATCTCTGACCCCACATCGGCGACTCGAAAATGCTTCTGGCTACTATGTCGCCGATTAGGTTATCTCCCCAGCCGTCTGCGGAAAAATTAGCACAGAAGTCACAGAGAATTTGGAGTAAGCTCTGCAAATCCAATAGCCCCAGGTTATAAAAAGAATACTGCAAGCGGTGATATAAATTGATACAAGTTTTCCCCATTGATGAATACCGCCTTGCTGCTGCCAAACCGAGATAATCCTCCGAGTACTACTTTTATAACTAATATATTTATGGCGGTGCCAACTTCCTTGCTCGATTCCATCCGTGTTCAAAGACTCTTCGGGAAGGCATACAAACCATAAAATAAAAGACCTTTATGTATCGTACCAATGCTCCATGCATAACCGTAATGTTCTACAAAATTGCCTGAGTTTCGATAATTAATAGGTATAGGCTTGTACTGTTACCAACCGGTACTGTTACCAAAGCTTTGAAATAATAACATGAAGCGATGAGATTATTATGAAACTAATCTATTTCTCTGTTCCGAAGAACCTACCAATCCAAGTTTTACAATATTAGAAGGGGGGAGTGAATGGATGGTAAGGTGAACGTTTACATGTGGCAAGACAGCTGTCCTAAACCTACCACAGCCAGTCGTTAGTCCAGAGTCAGCGACCTTAAAATGAAATACATAAGATAGGGTATTATTATTTTTTGAATTCCATATACTTGGGCCATACTGAAAGTTTCTGGAACTGGCCACTTGCGTTAAATATATTAAAAAAGTAATTCCCATTTTTGAAACCCTTTGGTTGTAGAATACATTTTATGTTGTACATATGCCATTTTTTTTAAATTGTGGCGCCATTTTGAAAATTGTATGTTTAGCTAACTATGGGCTTAAGTCTAAATTTTCGATGTATAGTTTTAGTCAACAAGAATGTTGCCGAAGACTTAAATTAACGTTCGGTGATGAAGCCCCACCCCATAGCTCTGTGTACTTCTGGTATAAAGAAATCAAATGTGGACAGGACATATTCATTTCCATTACGAACCCAGCGACAGCAGTAACAGAAACTAACATTGAACAAATTACATGTCAACAAATTTGTACAACATTGAACATTGGCATGAGCCAAGTGCAAAATATTTTACACGTATACCTGAAAATTCGGGAGCTTTGTTTGAGATGAATACCGCATGTGTTAACGGAAGTTCAAAAACGACAGCGTGTAGAGTGGTCTGGTAAAATGATAAAAAAATAGGACGAAGGGCAATCATTAGCAGTATATGATATTGTAACAGAATACGAAAGCTAAGTGTACTGTTAAGGACCTGAAAGAGTCAATTGGCAGAGTGGGTCTTTCTTTTGGAGGATTTGCCGATGGAAGTCAAGAAAATTCAAAACACTGGTAAAATAATGGTTGATGATGAAGCATCCCCCATACAGTCCGAACCCAGCGATTTCTTTTTGTTTTCAAAAATTAAGGATAAACTTCGAGGTAAACGGTTCACGACCCCAGAAGCGGCGGTGATAGCTTTCCGAGAGGCCATCAAGGAGACCTCTAAAGAAGACTGATTTTTGCAATGGTTTCGAATACTTTGAATAACAGTAAATATAATATAAACATTATAAGTGTTTTACTTCCATCAGAATCCAGAATATTTTAGTATGGCCTAAGTATTATCGACATAGTGGTCCCTTTTCTAATTTTGTTTTAAAAGGGAGGAAAACGCAAGTTATTGCATTAGATTTAATTAAAATTATGTAGATTTGACTAAATGTGACAAAATTAGGAAATTTAATGAAGCTTTGCTAGAGATGGGCAAAGTTTGTCATTTATCCTATATTTGTCGAAAATAATTTCCAACTGACAAAGTGGGCTCTTTTTACTTAGTTTTTAAATATTTATTTTATGTACTCATCCTGATGTAAAAGTGATTTCTAAAAATAAATACAAACGTAGCTGCCATAGAACTCACCGACCGGAGTCGGGCCCCTCATAATACAATTTACACATCTGAAGATTGAGCGGTAGACTCCGGTCTAAAGACAGGCTGAGGTAGGTTAAGGACAGCTGTCTTGCCACATGTGAGAGTGCACTTTAGCGTGCCACATGTGAGCGTGCGCCTTCGAAGCAATAGAATTTGAGATACTAAAATCGCCGTTTTAGATATTTTTTTAGGAAGGAGTTAATTATTTTCCTGGAGAAACCGATGTCCTAAAAGAGGTCAAACAGAGATTTGGCTGGAAGACCACGAGCGCCAACTTCCATCACGTGAATAAAGGGGCCGTTCCGGGTGACGGCATTTGCAAGATCATGGCATTTATTTAATTTGTACTTTTTGGGATTTTGGAATCCATGTAACAGTTACTTCTACAATAAGAAACATCTACTGAGATGGGGAGTAAAGAGTTATATCTGGACGGAGTTTTGTGCATGAAAGACTTCCAGAGAATTGATACTGCTACTAGAAAGTCTGAAATCCTGTCTCGATATACGACTGGCACTTTTGGTGGTGACCGTGGGACGGACGACGCAGAAACATCTGCTATGTATTTGTTTAAATTAACATATAATAAATCAAAGATTTGCTACAAAAACTATTAATATCTCGTTACTTACACACTGTATCTTCACAGTTTTTTCACAATACATGCATTGTAGGATCCACTTGGTAGTAGTAACTTTTAATTAGAAATTCACTTGTTACGAGATTTTTCCATGATTTTGCGAGAGCAATCAAAACGACATGTGCACAGAGATCAAATCATGAGATCAAAAAATAATATTGCCAATATCGATTCTAGGAATGGCCACTATCAAAACTGGGATCGGCAGTGTGGCTTTTTTATGGCGGACGTCCACATATATTTTCATCTTTCGAGATAGCAGTCCATTTGTAATACTATGGGCAAATTTGTCCTTGCTATTTTCATACCATCTTCAACGTCCATACCATTATCAACATCCAATAAAAATACACATCCAATTAATAAAGACTATAAAATAAACACAAAAACTGTTGTTTAAAATTTAAATCATTATCACCTTTTAAAGAAGAAACGTTAGTGCAATAATTTTTATAAGATACGGCGAAGACACAAACTCCCGTCGCTAGCTATCGCTGCATTAGCAGTTCCTATAGATCAGCGCATAGGGCCTTATAACCCATATAAGGAGTAATGAGTACGACATGGAGTATACTAAAGTACAGGGAGCGTGTTAAACAAGAAGAAATCATGTAAATGTATGTGACCACCAGGCACCTCTAGTAAGTGCGGTAGAGTAGCGAATTGTGTGTAATTATAATAAAAAAAATATATGTAGCAAGATTTTGTGACTGAGTAGGTACTGCTTTCATGCCTTTATGAGAATGTCACTGCCTGTGAGACCTTTTTAAGGGCCCATTTATAATCTGTCTTGATGCTGTACCCATGAATTTACTAGCTGCGTACATTCGACATGACAGGATATTATTTTTTTCAAATAGTCAAGCAGCATATAGCTAATATTCCTGTATCTTATCTGGGACTATAATACGTTCTTGCTGTTTTTGTAAAGAACATATAGTTGAAAGTATTGCTCATAGCCACTACTTTCTTCCATCTTTCTGGCACCATACGAATAGCGAATGAACAACTAATCTTTTGAGGTTATCCATGAATCGACTCATTTTTTGGCATCTTCATAAGAATGGAAGTGCCGCTCAGCTAGACCATTAGTCATCGATCGGAACAAGCAGTAATCGGAAAGAGCAATGTCCGGAAGGAGCAATATGTACTCTTTCTAGTAACTCAATATCTTTTGCAAAATACAGACTCCAAATCTGATAGTGAAACTCCCACAGTGGCAGGGTCGGACTGGCCATAGAGTCAGGGTGGCATTTGCCACCCGGGCCCTGGCCTGAGAGGGGCCCGCTACTTTTGTTTTTATAAATAAGTCAAGAAAGCAATGCACGTATGTAAGTAACGAGTAATGCGGACACACAAAAGAGAGTTGTATGATAGCAAAGAAAGAACTCGTACATATCGTACAAGTTGGTATTGTACATCGTACTTGTGGTCTCTTTATCTTACTCCAACTTATACTTAGTTTATTGTGCAATACTCACAATCTCATTTACGCAAGTGATTTGCGAAAGATTATTTTCAACATTGAAGCACATTAAGATGAGGCTTCGTTCTTTACTAGGTAAAGAATTGTTGGATTCGTTGATTATTGTGAACACTGCATCGAATCTTATCAAAGAGGACGAGGATAGCAGTTTTTACCAATGAGTTACTGATAGTCTAGCTGAAACTTATACTCATTTAAAAGAAATGTTGATTGGATAATTATAACTAATTGAACTTTCTACATAAAAATGTATGTATTTGAAAATAAAACCTTCCAAAAATTTATGACTATTTGATTATTATTATCATTTGGTTTATTGGGTGACCAGATGGTATCATCTGATCCTAGCCCAGCGGTGGGCCCTTAGGGGTCACCCGGGCACCTTAGGTACAGTCCGATGCTGCACAGTGGTCGTACATATTATGATTTGAGAGATATACTGCGGTTCATTTATTTAATACTGAAGACAGTACATTCATTCAAATACCTAAACATAACCAATTATGTTGTCATTGACATTAATTACTGTACTTTCCTTTTTTGGTTCTCAAAATTGTGTTAATTTTTTTTTCTCGGAGAAAAAACATAAAAAATGTTGTTAGTCCGGAGTCCACCGCTCACCCCCCAGAAGTGTAAAAATAGTATTATGATGGGCCCGACCTTGGTCGGTGAATTCCATGCAGCTCCATTTGTACTTACTATAAATTTGTTCCTCAGGTAGAGGGCCACGTGCATCCGTTGTCAAATGATCTGCATCGACCAAGAAACCGGCAGCGAAACAACTGAGTTATTAGGAACAACTTCCAAAGTCTTCAAAGGAAAAATGAGATTTGGAATTTATCTTTACTACATAGATGCTATTATTAATGAAAAAACTATAATCTGCGGTGATAGCATACCACATATTATGTAGTATTACTACGTAAAATATACATGGAATACATTGGTATCGGTCCCACTAGGAAACAAAACACGTTTAGAATCTTTGCTTGTAAGTAATTAAATTTGTTATATCATTATTTCAAAAAAATATATTTTTTTTAAGACATTTGAAAGGCTTTTTTTTATTATTTGAAAAAAATGTTTTTAAATTTTCTGATCAAATAATTTTACAACCAAAGTCAAGTAACTATTTAGGAAAGTACTGCAAAGATGCACTTTATAACTCTAACACCAAACTGAGCACCAATGGGGATGTGTACACAAAACATTTTGTAGGGAGCATCGGCAAAGACGTAGTTCCCGAAAAAGGTGTGAAGGGAACGGCGCACCGCCCAAGCGAGTGTCCGTGCGAAGCTCGATGTGTGAAGAGCGAGGAAGAAAATAGATAAATTTGTATAATATACGACGAAAAAGAAAGGAAACATGGCAGGTAGTGTTGCCAATTTGGTAGCTCATTTTCCATGGATAATACTGCTGAAATGAAAAAATGGATATTTCCTAGATCTTTTCTTAGAAATATTTATAGATACAATATTGAAGGTGTTGACAACTTATGGGGATATATCTTCTTTTTCGGTTTTTATCAGCATTTTGGCTGGAAAATGTGTCAGTCATTTGGAAATACTGCAGTCTCGTCCGGCTGCAGTTGTGTCTATCGGATGCTCGCCCGCGTGGTACGTTGCTCACTTCACACCTTTCAAGAACTAAGTCGCCGCTGCGCTCTCTAGTGGGAGAAAATGGCAATGAATGTTCCCATTCGCATATTTTTATTGTACGGGTCTGTCGGACGAATCATTATGAATTCGGAGCTACATCCTAATAATTGATTTGATTAATACCTACTGTAATTAATATTATTTTACATGCCTTTCTCTACTATTTGCGGCACATCATATACACAGTATACAGAGAACGGTAAGCGCACTCTCGGGTGGCAAGCCGCGGTGGGGACAGGGTGCGAGGGAAGTGAGCAGAGGGGTACTTAATGAAAAATGCCTGCGTTTGCCTTTACTGGCTCGGGGTTGTGGAAAATAAACGAATCTCCGCTGTTTTTTATTTTTTTTCTGGGGTTGTGGTGGCCAAATGATGAACGCTCAAAACTTCTCATTCTGCTTATTTCGTCAAAGGCACGGATGACGCCTGTTAATAATCATATTACGATTTGTTGTAGACCTTATGATTCGTGACAACGCTCGCTTCAGTTTCAGTTTTGTTCTAAGAGAAGCTACTGACTGTATATGTGTCATAAATTATGTCGTATTGATTTGAAAGGTTTAAAAAAACATTTAAAAAATCCCATTTATTATAAAATTGAATGGAACTAAATAATTTACATGCAGTTTTTCTAATTATAATTATTTATTCATTAAAATTAATATCAGTCTACGGTTCCTTGATTTATATTTGAAAATTAGGATATAACGCATTCAATCGGCTGTTGACCTTTGATTTCCTTTACGGGCCCGCCTGAAGCAACATCTTTGACTACTTCAACAACTTCACTGTAATCCGGCAAGGCCATCGTTTGAAGTTTTGAATATGCGAGCTGGTTGTTTATTACCACTTCGAATGATCCTGAAAATATAGACATTAGAAAATTGATTAGAGATAGGCTACGATTGTGTAAGTTGTAACTGTATACGACGTTACGACAATATGACGTTGCGTTGTAACCAGGGTTCGAATTAGCGATGTGCGATTTCAAAACTTTTTAATCAAAAATCTTGACTCTTGAAAGGTCTCGTGAGAACTCGAGACCTTTTGACCGAGATCTCGCACCTTGCCGCAGCGCCGTCCATCCGGCGTCAGTAGTAGTCGTAACTCGGTAGGCCACACGCGATTCCGAGGCTTAGAATTGAGACCAATCGCACATTGCCGATGCTCGCTGCCGCTTCCGACAGGCGGTGGCTTTCGGAAGCTAACGAATGAAAAGTAGTAATCAACTACTTCCTTTACTGCTTCTAATCGAGTGCTACTATACTCCAGACTACTACTAGTATTGAGTACACAATTCGGTCTGATTACTATAAATTAGATAAAACGAATTTACAGCGTGAAACTTGTAACAACTGCCGTTGTCCAGGGTAGTCTTTTCGATTTCATGATTACTATAGTCTCGATTCTAAAAAATGTCTCAAAATTGTGTATCGCTAGTTCAAATATTATGATATTTAAAGTATCAAAATACCAATATTTAAGTGATATTTATCAGAATCCAGTAACTATGAACATACCATACTGGCATAATAAGCAGGTATCCATTTGAGCATGGTGCAATTCCTTGTGCTATCCCCTTGGTTGTAGATTAAATCCAACTAAAACCCATCTTGGGAAGTGACAACTGGCTTCTCAAACAGCTATCTTAAGAGTCCATACGTACACTCTGCTATGTGCAAAAATGCAATTATTCAGAAATTAAAAACTTTTTATATGCAAATTTGCTTTTATTGGTACATACTGTTTATATCTAATGTGAAGAATGAAATATTTTCATCGTTTTACTTATAATAGTTTTAAAATAAGGTTTGATATTGTACTTGTTGCAGCTGTAACCCACGGAAACCCTGTGACCATTCCGTGGAACCCTGGGGTTTCGCGGAACACCTTTTGGGAACCACTGATCTAGACGATCGGTACAAAAAAGTCAATATTCATAAAATGTGACATAGTGGAGTGTTCATAAGGACCGACGAGCTATACGCAGGGTGCTGATTAAATAGCGGGCTCCTCGATTCTAGACTGGACATGGAACACAATTTATGGTCGGACCATGGTACTGCATAATGATACAGCATACCTATGTTTATTTTTCTTTTTAATACTCAACTGGCAAAATGTAGCTAGATATCGGTCAAGAGAATGTTTTCGGTATTCAAAATAGTGTTTATGATTGGTCCTATATGTTTGTTAGAGATGTGTATACAACGCGTGAAGGGCCTCCCATTTAGAACGTCTTATCGATACACTGGATCTATGTTACTCCGCTTAGGACTAGCCCAATACGTATTTGTGATATATCTGTGTCCTTTGTATCTTCTTGGTAATATATTGCTGATTTTTAATCACTTGTATCACAATAAAGTGACAAAAGGGTCACAGCCACACTGCTAATCAGTCGTTGAATGATATAGTGGTGATTGTGATTCTTTTACATCACATTTCAATCGTGTGGCGTTATCCATTGAGTCCTGCCTGAGACCTAAATAAAAAACAAACTCCAATATTATCATTTAATAAGTTAGTTTATGTCTAATCTGTGATGAGCGTGTATCGTCATAAATAGTTCAAGGTCATTTCTGCTTGCAATTTAATTGATATATGAATAGTATATTATTAGTGTTTTTTTAATGCCATGGTCGATTTTCAGTGTTTACTTAAATAAAAAAAGACAGGTGTTGTAGGACACCCAATAGGAGTGAAGCTCTTAACTACTTCAATGTTTATTTTAAAGAAATTTCTTAACTGCACTGCCATCTGCCATCTATCAGGCATGCCAGGTACTGATTATAGCGGTATCTACACTAGTTTTGCTACAGTCCGCTAGAGAGCGTCAATTATTATTATTGACGCTTACAATTACGATTATTCGCCAATAGAATCAAAACTTTATCCGGGATGAAATTTCCATCGTCGGTGGATGAACTAGTGGGATCCATTATTACACTTCCATTATACTGTTTGCCGGGTCTCACGACACGTAACTTCGGTAAAAGGGCAATTGCAACATTCTAGAAAATTCCTTGTCATTGCGATCTGTCATCTACACTAGTTTCGCTACAGTCCGCTAGAGAGCGTCAATTATTATCATTGACGCTTGATTACGACATTGATTAAATAACAAGAGAGATTGCTCATGGCCCTATCTAGTAATAGCAGGTCGAATTTTAATACGAAATGCAACGTGTAGATGTCACTAATAGTTTCTAAATATAATAAAATCTTCAATTTAGCATTGATAGCAACCTTTTTTTTGCCCATAAAATACAGGGGGCACTGATAACTTCAGAAGTGAGTCTAATACATTTAGTTTGGCAAATATAAGGCTGATAAATAATGGTTTTTTATAAAGGACTG
>JAOPUG010000276.1:29061639-29073534 GCA_027564375.1 Micropterix facetella | reverse complement strand
GGTTGACAGATTTCGCTATTTACTCGTTGAAATAATATATATATATATATATATATTGCAATTATTACTTTGTCTTTTTTTAATCGTAATTTGTTCTTAACGTGCCCTCGAGCCGCGCTGCGGGCGCGGAGATTTGCGAATGTAGTGTTCAACCCTCGCGCCGACGCGGAAGCTTGGCGTCTGTCCCCGCGCGTCCGCCCGCGGCTGATTTCACACCCATCTTCTTAGTATTTGTTTATTTTCGAGTCGCTCAGCACTACCGGACGTCTTCCGCGGCCGCCGCCGACTTTTTGACGTTTGCTCACTCCCACAATAATTAGAATTTCGAGAAAGACCCGCTAAATTCAAACCCCAAACCCCAGTTTTCGTGCTGTGCAGTGTTTTTAATAGTAATTGTGATATTTATTGTGACAGATGAATATTTTCTTTGAAACGAAGAACAGAACAAAGGTTTGTTATTTCGTAATTATTAATTTAAAACGAAACAGAGATTTGTGTGGAATTTTGGAAAGAAAACTCCGTCCTTTTGCCATTGCTGCCTTTATCAGCTCTAGATTTTTACTAATACAGTGCTGCCAGAGGAAAGCTTTTCAGGAGAGCGAAACTTTGAAGTCGATGAGTATTCAAACCTCGCTTTTTCGCCTTACCTGCATTTTCGATTCAGGACAAGAGAAATTACGATAAATAAAGTTTACAACCATGAATAGGCCTCCATATTTGTATGGAGAGAGGACTGGCGCCCAATTCCATCCATATTTCCAGTGTTTGCGCAGTGCCGGTATTTTGGCAAAAGCAATCAAAACAGTTTTATAAATTAAGTTTATTTTGAGTCTACATTAAATTATTTATATTTTGAATAGAATAAAATAAAACAAATTCTTACGTTCCGATTTTAATATCCGCAATTGCATCGAAATATACATAGGTATATAAAAACAGAAACTTTCAAAGACTAAAGACTTATATAGAAAACCGACTGGGGACATACGTATTTCATTGGAGGCATTATTATTTAGTAGTAAATATGACTATAAAGCTTATTCAGGATTTATTTACGAAGGGTTTATCATTTGGCCGCAAATTTATTTTAACGAAATAACTTAATAATAAACTATACGATCTACATACCTACATTTTTTTCAATAGTGAAAATCTACAATTTAATACTCTCTTAATCGTATGGATTGCATAAGATACATCTGGAGGAGAAAAAAGAGGAACCTCAGCGTTTTCTGGGTAAGAAATTAGAAATTGGCAACGCCGTAGCCCTATCTCATAAATCGCCCCTTCTACTGCAACAATGTCGAGATTGTCCTTATCTGATATTTATACCAATGGGGTTCGTAATTGAATTGATTCTGAAATGTCCTTTTATTTTTATCGTAAGTAGGGTAAACCGAGGACAATAGAAACATTTTAATAATTTATTTTCTGTCTCGATGCTTTTGCTACCTTTCTACGATAAAAATATATTTAATTGATATAAATATATTATAAATTTATAATATATTTACATCAATAAATATAAATTTATATAAGCCATCATTAAAGGGATGGTTATACATCAATATATTTTAATGTCCGGAGGTAGAGTGTTTCTATTGTCCCAATAAGTATCAGATTTTGGTGTACATATTAAAATACTTTTTTAACCTCTGATTACAGTAATTATTAATATATTTCGAGCTAAGGAAAACAATTTAAAGAAATCAAATATTTGGTCCTAAACCAAATCACATTTTTATAATGTTTCAGTCTCAATTTTAACGATCCGAAAAAATCTTGAGAAAAATATTCTTATGTATTCTGGCATCTATGCGTGCAAGGTGATTGAAGGGAGCGCCTCGTGGCGCTTCACATTAAATAATGGCTTGAACGTAGAACATTATAATTATAATTATTTTGTCCGTGCTTTTTATTGTTCACTCGTGGACGAGTAAAAGAGGTACATATCAGTCAATAATTTTATTATGAAATTATTTGAATTCGTTTATTAATGTTAAATATAAATCTGTAGAATGTTCTAGAATATGTTGGTCTCATGTTATATCCCCTGTAATATGACTATTTATAACTTTATGTATGACATTGCTATTCCCTGATGATACCAGTCAATGAATCGAGACCGCAACAATAGTTTTGTTGTCGTTTGGCTTTGTCTGTGATCTCTCGAGCGTGAGCGATAAATTATATTATAACGTTTTAGTTTTAGATTCGCCCTCTCGCAGGATTCGATCCATACGAGTACCTACTTCAGTCTCCAATTATAGTCTGAAATACCGATACTGATTACTTTACGCTATTAGGCAAACGAATCGAGAAACTGAGACTACTGGATGAACTACCGTTTTAATAGCGGACATCCTAGGCGTGGGGACTTTTGAGGACATACTTCTAAGACTCTAAGCAACACGTGTGTCAAAATCAAATTTACATTATTTATTTTGAGGTTTCACTAAAAATTTGCATAAATATCCTAGACTAAGTTGCAGGCTAGCTTATCCTTAGACTTATTGAAATACTTAGTTAGATATGACTTTGTAAAATGTACATACACGGTACAGTTATTAGTTGAAATACAGGAATGACAATGTGTCTCAGTAAACAAAATAACTAATATAAAGCAATAAAAAGAAAAAGAAAAAAGTCACAGACAAAGAATAATGGACAGGAGGATGGAAAAAGCATAACGAAAACCTTTGAATTGGCATTGAAAAAGAAATCCTGACTATTTTGTGGTTTTGAAATTTTGCTATTATATCTAGAATAGAATAGAATAACTTTATTGTGTTTAAAAATTCCATTACATAAGGAACGTTATACTGGTTTACAAATAGTTACACAAATGTTGGACTTATCCCTATAGCGATATCTTACAGTCAACCATTTGATAAACTATTTTTTATAGTTATCATACAGTACACACAGAAGTAAGAAATTTAAAATAAACTAATACAAATAACTTAATGTTAGAGTTACAATATACCATTTTTTATTATTTTTGCCCAAGGGAAATATAAAGGAGAGGATAAAGTGGGGTATTTGGTTAGTGGCTGTGTGAAAGCTAATGTTTCTTCAACAACGATTTGAAAGCGAGCAACGAAGGCGCATGCCTGACAGAGTAAAGGAGCTGATTCCATGAACGAGCAGAATGGACCGTAAAAAATATTTGTAAACAGAAGAGTGATGTAACGGCATGGTGAGTGTGTTATCCCGACTTGATCGAAGTGGAAGACCGTGGCCTCTTAAAAGGTGAAATTTCTTCTTGAGATGGGAGGGCGAAGTGGGGTTATTGAAGATGATGTAGAGTAGCGACAAAGTATGCAAATTTCTTCGATCGCGAATAGGAAGCCAATGAAGTTGCTCATGAAAGCAGCTAACGTGATCGAACTTTCCCAAGTAAAAGGTATACCTCAGGCAGATATTTTGCATATGCTGCAGTTTATTCAAAATAAATTCATTGACATATATATAACATACATTGTAGTCAAGTATTGTCGTAAACAGTGTGGACACAATCATATTTTTAAATGATATAGGGGAAAATGTGACGACTTGGTTTACTTTATCATGCCAAGGAAGATGCTTATCCCTTAGAATTCCAAGGTTCTTAACAGTTTTAGTATATTTGACAATATTTCCATTTACATAAATTGGGGGTAATTAGGAAGTATCTATATTTGACAATGTTTTTTGCCACCAACCACATATCTCAATAGCAGCTTAAAATGTTAAAAAAATTGTTTACGTAGTGCATATCTGATTCTGGGTTATCCATTGAAAAAAATACAACATATACCTTTAGAAATAACTTTATTTATAGTCTGAAAGAAAGCTAATAACTATTAAATACTACAATAACGATTGAAATATTTCGCACTTGTCCTGCAAGACCCCTGCATTCTAACTGGCCGTGGATCAAACCACTAAGTAAAAAAAATAGCTGAATTTTGGTCCCCTTTTACTAGAAGTAGTAATTCTTTCTGTAAACACCTATCTGCGTCGCCCTCTGGGTTGACGATTCTCTGGTTTACGACTACGGCGTAGCTATCTGCGAACGCATGCACCTCCACTTCGACTGCGGAGTACAATTCCACGTACCTGAGAATCGCCGATCCAGCTAAAGATTACAATTCTTATTGCCGCGCCATTACTACCAGATGCCATCAGATTTCTCCAATTCCCCGTCTGGTTGCAGGTTCGAAGTCGCTGGCGCGATCCTCTACCTCAAGCAGCGGCATTTCCTAACTGAAATTATCGCGGATCCGTGGCGTCTTTTCTTCGGCTTGCCACCCGAGATCTGGTGGCCATCAAATCGTTTCTAAGGATAGATAGCTTGAGATACCTACCTACCCCCGCTTCCTTAGGTCGCATTGCGCTTCCAAACTCCTCAAAGTATTAGTCAGTGACAGCATGGGCGGTTTGCCAGCTGTCCAGATTAGCCAGAGTTTCCGTCTCCAGATCCACCGCATAGCGGGTTCACCAGGTTGGTCCCTCTTCGAGGAGGCTCCCGGATAGGAACTGCCCCGCGTGCTCAGACGGTTAAGTTGACATAAAGGCCATCATAGCCTTAGCTACACGGTACCGTGAAGAACCTACTGCACAGCCGAACACACCTCTTTTGACCGATCGGATTTCTGTTGTTTATGATTTAAGCAGCGAGAGAAAAGCGAGAAAGCGGTCATCATATTATATATCGCTCAATTTCGAGGAGTATTCATAATGCCTATTAATATTATTATCGTTTTTCACTCACCAAAAGCGATTCGATCGCAAGAGTGTTCGTAATAACAGCTCTATTTGTTTAAGTGTATTCTATTTGTTTAAGTGTATTTGTTAAAACAATTGTTTATGACTGTTTTTTACCTAAATAAAAAATAATAAAAAAAAACAGCTGCGACGTTGCCCGTATTAAGAGCAACCGTAGCCGCTACGAGAGCGGCCTATCTGTCTGCTGGCTCAACAGACTCAGCAGACTCCGCAGACTGGCCGCACTGGGCCACGGGGCTAATTTCGGATTTTATGAAGGTGTATCATCTGAGCGGACATTCTTAGAGTTGCTTACTTGTAGCGGATGCAATGCGTTTAGATCGAGATCCTGATACAATTTACGCTAAGCTTTACCACTAATTTAAATTGATCTGTCCCAACTTTGCCATTTTCATCAAATTTATTTATATGTGTATTTGTTTATTTACAAAATAGTGTTTTATAACAATACTTTTTATACAACACTACAGCCATAATAATGTGATTATCATGTTGCATAGCGAGGTTGCATAGAAAGACAGAATTTGTATTTAAAATTATGTAATCCGGTATTGTATACAATACCTAGGCATTGCAAAGAGTGCCTATTCCGTAAATTATTAAATGTTGTTTATTGGATATATTGCCTATGCATTTTATAGAATGTCTGCCACCTTGTTGGCAATGTAATAAATATCAGGGCCTATGTGACAAAGACGCGTATTCCTTTGAAAACCGCAGCTCAGAATATGTCAATCATTATTAAAAGCTCTTCATGTAAAACTATAGGATCCAATGGGGATTTTGCTACAGCTGTTAACGAAGACTGATTATCCAGATAAAGTCATTCCTAAAGTTGATGGAGATTTGACAAGTTAAAATAAATGCGGGATTCACATGCACTGTCAAAAATGCTAACGTTTTTTCACGAAGGCTAATATCGCCAATTAGCCCTACTGCGGAGATTACATTATTATGTACATTGTATGCTCTTGCGAGGAAATCTGGGAGCGAGGGCACGAGGAGGCCCACTGGGTTTGAAAATTCTCAGTGCCTCGTGATAAGGAATGGACACTTACGGGCTGAGGTGGAGCTTGGTACATAGATCTGTCGTCGTCGACCAATCTCTGTGTTTCACTCCGGGGTGATATAGAGTTAAAGTTCGTTGGCACGCTCCGGGGTGGCCGAGTTCGCCCGTATCAGTTGACAACCTCAATTGTACGGCTGTACATTCTGCCACAAATTGACTAATACTTTTCGTTTAATTTCGAAATAACCAGCCCTGTTATGTATCGTCTCTTGCTTTGGCTATTCCCTATCATGCTTCGTTATCGGCTTTGTACCAAATCCGTATGGTCATTTTCCAACGTGAGAATGCTCACTCTATGGGAGCGCAGTGCACTGAAAGCAAGCATGGACAAAGGCGCTGTCATCGGATTACTGTCAGTTGATAAAAATCGACTTTCGTTTTCGAACTATTCGTGCATGTGATGAATTTTGGTGACTTAGTCAAATAAATACCTTTAAATCGAATCCAACTAATTCACCAATTTACTTATCAGCTGAACGCGACAACATCTTCCCGAGTTTGACAATTTAAACCAGTCTAATGGACGACTGATATACCACATTTTTAGCCGTACGGTTACCAACTTTTTATTGGTTTTCCGAATTAAAAAGAAAAACCGGCTTACGAAGAAAATTTTAAATCGGATTATGCATTCTTGAGTTACAAATTATAAGCTTAAGAGGCCATAACTCTATAACACGTTGTCCCATTTCAAGAATACTTTCACTAATATTTTTATCCACCATCAAAGAGCTAATAAGCTTTAGGGTTCCGTACCTGAAATAAATCTAGGAGCCATCATACAAACGAACGGCTGAGAAATCACATTTTCATCTGTACAGTCGCTATTTTTTTATTAGCTATCCGAATTAATACGAAAGACAGATTATCGAGAGAATGTTGAATCGGACTATCCGTTTTTGAGTTAAAGGTTAAAGTTGATTGACTTTGGGGTTGTACGTTTTACACGGATTCTCCGATTTGAAATATTCTTTCACCAATTAGATTTTTCATCAATGGGAGAGCTGTTTGGATTTTGGGGACTGTTCATAAACCAAGTTAAAGAGTTGCCATACAAACGGACGACTAAAAAGTCACATTTTTACCCTTACGGTCACCGACTTTTTATTAGTTCTCTGAATTAAAAAGAAAAACTGATTACCGAGGTTTTTTTTTAAAATTGGACTATGCGTTCTTCTGATACAATGATAGGCTTAAGAGGCCGTAACTCAAGAATGCGTTGTTCGATTTAGAAAATTCTATCGTCAATCTGTTTTATTCATCGATGGGAAGAGTCGATAAGAATAAGGGTTCCGTACCTGAAATAGATCGGGGAGCTGCCGTACAAACGGACGTCTGGGAAATCACATTTTTATACATACAGTCGCCAACTTTGTATTACCTATCCTAAAGATTACCGAATGAACGTTTGAAATTGGGCTGTGCATCGTGAGATAGAAAATTCAAGGCTGATTGACTTAAGAGGCCGTGACTTTTGAACGAATTATCCGATTTAATTTTTTTTTTGGTAATTAGTTGTATTCATCGTTGAAATGAGGTTATTATAGCTGCCTTGAGCTGTTTTGGAAAATACTTGCACGTTTCATTTTACTACTATAGTCGCTGTATCACAAAGTGGTCACTGAAATTCGACGACCATAACATTCGACAATCGACCAGCAGGTACCTGCGGTTACTCTCCGTAAGGCCACGTAAAGGCGAAAGCGATCGCGTGATTCTAACAGTGCTATCACACTAGCGATTTGCGAGCGTTTTTCGAGCGAGGCGATCGGTCAACGTGCCTGCCGTGTATGCGCAGCGAGATCGCCGCGTGTGCGCAGCGAGATCGCGCCGTGCGATCCGCATTTGATACAGTCAATAACAGAATCTGAAGAGGAAACACTGCTGTTGTTTTTGTTACTTCGAAAACGTTTACGTTGGAAACGAAAGCAAATACAACGACGGATTCGGGAAGATCCGTAAGATGCGTAAAATAGTGAAATTTTCAATATGTCTATGAAATTATATTTTTTTTCCTCACGGAGAGAATGATCACGGCAAGATCCGATTGTCATAATCATAATATCGATAAACTAGGATAGATTGAAAATATTTTTGGTGGCAATGCTTCATTCCGAGGTGGTTCTGGCGTGCTTAAATATCCTGCATATTCTTGAGGATAGCTTGACATCTGCTTATATTTCAAGCGAAGCGAAACATGATATCAGTTATTATTCAAGCGAGTGTACAACAATGCGTCCACGTCGCGACGAGCTCGTTGCGTGGCCGCGGCGATCTCGTTGTGTGCACGCGGCGATCTCGCTGCGAGCACGTTCACAAATCGCCCCGCTGGAAACACTCTCGCAAATCGCTAGTGTGATCGTCGTAGGTGACCACTTGCGGCGACTATAGTTTATTATAACTTAGACTACATGATAATATTACGCCCTCGCTTCTTTATCCCTGGTTACAAATATAACCAAAAGACCGGTTAGGTTTATTTTCTGTATTACCGTCTATATATTTTTCTTCAGCAGTTATTCTCATTTAAAAGTGTTTCTTTCTTCTTTGTCTATTTAATAAAGCCTATTTTCAATATTGTGATTTTTCAGTTACCAGCATTATTATTAGTATTTTATTGTATCTGCAATAGTATTTAATATTAGTTCGAATCTTCGCTATTGGATATCTGCGCCAGGGCAATCTAGGATTAATTTCTGAGTTTAAATTATTTTGTGGTTAATTGTATTATAGGTATTAAAATTCTATATATGATTGTGACCAATATAATTATAATATACGAGTAGTTGTAGCGTGCTTAAAGTTGTCAAATAGACGTTGTCCCCCTCCACGCCAGTAAACGTCAATTTTACATTGAATGTAATCGACAAAATTTCACTTGTCACGTTATCTTGCTTTGAACTTTCAGGATGACGCCGCGCGCATCGGGCGCCAATGGTTACATCTCCGCCACATCGTTACAGAGTCAGTCAGCGAGTCAGTGATCAGCGTAACTATATATTACGATTAGGATTGTTATAGTCGAGCTCAACTACATTTATGTTTTATGGAGAGTTTAAACAACTCAAGGTCTCTTGCAACTTGTCGTCCATCTCAGGGCGCTATAACCATACATTTCGTGGTAAGGCCTCGGGCTGACAGGTCGCATAGTCATATTTCTCCGTCGCAATTCATAAGAGAGGAAAAAGCATCAGATCAAAAAAGACTGGATGCATGTCAAGAGATGTTGTTCAAAGCATGTGGATTTTTTATGTTTAATTTTTTATTTTCACTGGTGTTTTTATTGTGTTGGGCAATAACTTTTTTACGTCGAGAAAAGTGTATCTATCAATAACATAGCATATCAATAATAATATGCAGCACATAACATCGCCCCTTCATCTGGCGACATGTTGCACACCACTGACTAGTGTGGACGACAAAAAGCTCTGATACATTGTTTCCTGGTATCCAATACGTAGATGTTGCGGAACTTGTTGAGAAACAATGCTTTCCAATGAATATGTAGCTTTACACTATTTCAACACTTTTTATTAATTTTAATTTCACTCAACTCGGTCTTTCGTACTGCCGTGCCCTAAAATGTTTGACTCGTAAATTACGGACGGATGGCGCACCTATGCTAACGCCGCTTTTAGCCCCGTTTAAATCGGTTTATGATTCACCGATTTAATTTAGATCCATTGTAGGTGCAATACGAGAATTAAGAGCAGTTTTCTATTTAATTTGGCCTAGCCAATGGCCGATTCGGCGGTTATTCGCACCCGGTTTTCCGTTCATATCTAGTGTCGATTACTTTGTCTTTGAATATGGCTGGTGGCCTAACAGCTGGTGGTTCCAAACGGCTTCGTGTAGCTTAGACTTTAATGATCGTTAGTGTGATCTGGCCGGTTCAACTCACGGGGCAGCTAGAAGTGGGATCAACCCGGTGAAACCGCTGTGCGGCAGATCTGGGAAGGGAACCTCGGGCGGAACTGGACGGTTTACCAGACATGTTATCAATCTAGTAAGACACGGAGGGATCTGAGAATGTATGTTCCCTAAGACGCGGGGATAGATGTTGACTTAATGTCACCTATCCTTAGAAACGACCCATTGGCCACCCGATCTCGGGCGATTACTCTGAGTAAAGGACTCTTCGGGCCCGCGATATTTCCAAGTTGTGGATTTACCGCGTTATTATATTAGGTAGATGCCACGCAAGCAACTTCGAACCTGCGACCAGATGGGAGGTCGGAGAATTTTGACCACATCTGGGAGCGAGGGCACGAGCATACCCTACTGGGTTTGAAAATTCCCAGTACCTCGTGGTAAGGAGTAGGACTCTCGCGGCAGTGGCGTAGTTGGATATGTGGAGATATGTATTGCCACATACTCATCTCGGGGCGATATAACCTTAACGTTCGTTGTAATGCCTCGGGGTGACGGGTTTGCCCGAGTTTTGATCTTAAATCTAACCCTGGTGGCCTAACGGCTCCATTCAGATTGGACCAGATGGCTGCATACATGTCAACTTTGGTTGACTCAACTCACGGTTCAACTCGTATTCAGGCCTCTCTAAAAGGGTTTAACATGGAAAAGCCGAATTGCGGATCTGGGCGAAAACCGCGGGCAGCCCTGGGCCGTTGACATACGGGTCGGTGCAAGGGGCACGTTGCTCAAACGGCAAATACCCGGGGGAGTCTGGAAGCGTAGCTTCCTTTGACAGCGGGAGTACAGGCTGACCTGTTATCGTCTATCCTTAAAAACGATCCGTTGTCCACTCAATCCCGAGTGGTAAGTCGGGAAAGAACGCCTCGGATCAGTGATAATTCGGGTGACGAAATATCCCTATCAACAGATAAAAGCTGCGCAAGCGACCTCGAACCCGTGACCAGACGGGACGATGGAGTAATCCGTCCAAATCTGAAAGTCAGGGATTGAGGTAAGCTCACTGGGTCTCTTTGCCCAGTGCCTCGATATTACGACGCTGGGCTCTGACGGACATATGGCGGAGCTAGGTACGTAGAATATAAATGTCCACAAGTCCTCGCGTTTGTCTCTGGGTCACAGACGATAAAATTCGTTATAAGATCCCTGACCGGGGGGGTTCGCCCTTAGCATTGACCTCTCTAAACTGGTCACTGAGTTGTTATATTATGTGGAAACGAGATGATACATGATATTCGTACTCTAATACACTAGGTCGTTATCTATTTGCTATTCTACATTAGAAAATACCAAACTTATTGTATGCAAATTTTTGTGCAGTGTTACCATTTTAATGAGAGTTGGTTAATGTCTCTGCTGTAGACTCTTGTGGATATGAATCAATGGATACTTTGAAGAAGTTTTTCACTGTCTCTTCGGAGTTGATTTTTTTCTTTCTAAAAAATCCAAATTCCGAAAAAGATGGAAATTTGCTGCATGGCCTGCAGAGTACTGTGGGTGGCGCAGAGTCTCCAGCCGCAACTCCGGCAACTTTGCGACTGTCTGCTGTGAAGTGTGTGGTTGTATGTCGTCGCCGAAGCAGTCGTGAAGAGCGATTGACCAGACTAGGTCGTTTAATCGCGAGCTTCTCCATCAATGTTTTGCTTAACGGTACACATTTGTGTTAACTGTTTTACCAAACCGCAAGAAGCAGTAATGGATAACACCGGAGCAGGACCACCAGGTCGTCACCATGAATGCAAAAAACGAAAATCGTGCTTTTATCAACAATTTATTTTAATGACTTTAAAAAAATATATAATAATTATATTTTCTTTTACCTTATTTTGTTTTTAAATTAAATTTCTTTATGAAATCTCTAAAAAGTATATTTATTTAAATAACTAAGCCATCGTAACTAGCTCTTGCCTGCACTAAGGTATGCGCAATGGATGTTTATTTAGTGTATTTACGTAATTTACGGTATCATTTACTTATATACATACATAGTACGTAATGAATAAAAGTAATATAGGTATTATATTTAAGTAGATTGATATGTACACATTACAGTGGCGGAACTTCCATAGAAGCCTAAAAGCCGGGCTTGCCTCAGCCGCCGGCTTGTTCATTTTAAAAAAACGCTC
>JAOPUG010000276.1:28995344-29005508 GCA_027564375.1 Micropterix facetella | reverse complement strand
TCGAGTTATCGTGCATACTAACATTTTTCCCGCACGATTTCAAGACTTGACCACTTAGGTGGCCGAAGTAATAAATAGCTAATTATTGTTAACCCTTCTTCTAACCTTTTGGTGTGATATTTACTTTATTATTTTACATCTATTTATTGTATTAACTTTTAACCGTAATCATAGCTTATTTGTAACGTCACCATCGTATAGTCACCATCGTGTAGAGACCGCTGTGTTTGAATGGCGATTATAAATAAACGAAATTGTTTTAACATAATATGAAACTGCCAAAAGGGCTTTCAATAACCAAAACAGCATTACTTGTATGTCATAAATCAACTAAAAAGTCAGTTTAAATTTTTACCCCTATTATTCATACTTCTCTAAAAAAATATTTTTATAAAAGTCAACGTAAAATAGTTTTTTTCATCATTAATAATGAAAATATACACCTCAATCTGAGCACTGGGATAAAATATACACCTCAATCTGAGCACAATTGCTTCGCACATTCCAAACATACGCGATTTTGGCAGGATTATTTCTCCAGAAAATGCTCTTTTTGCCAATAAACCAGGCATCTCAAACAAAATTATTTATAAGTATGTCAATACAAAATATTTACCGAAATATGTATATAGGAAAAGTTTTGTTTTCGAGCAAAATTTAGAATTCGAGTTTTACCGAATCTCCATGCTTTGAGATCTTGGGAATTAAAAAAAATTATTTCTGTAAAAGTTCATCCTAATGCCAAGATTTAAAAAAACGGTGAGGGATATCCGATGTTTTGTTTTATAATGGCAGTCTTTACAATATTTTAAAAAATCATAAATCCGATGATGTGGTCCTAGAAAAATAAATAAATGTGACTTAGAATTCTGAAGATATTGCCTACAACTCTTGCTTTCGTCACTTTTCGACATCTTCAGCGGGCTTTGAATTAAAAGTGTTATAATCTGAAAATTGAATACCTCATAACTCCGTTGTTATTAATGCTAGAATGCAAAATCCTGAGAATAATGTCTGTAACTTTGTTGCTCTAAGTCAGGTTTTAATAGCTTTAGTGGTTTACGAGTTTAATAGTTCTAGTTCTAAAATTATGCGTAGTAAAATAAGAATTTGTAAATCTAACCTAAAAATCGGGATTAATATTGCTGATAAAAAATTAGTTAAATCAAGGAGAAAAAAAAGAGCTTGAAAATCGAATGCAAATAAATGATCGGACTAATACATAGCTAATATATGATACTGTGTATCACCCAGTTGAAATAAATTTCGATACAAATAAGATCCAAAGTATATTAGTTATTCACCCCTACCCCGCTTCATATTGCGTAGATATTTTTATCAAGAGGATATTATTTGTATACTCGACTTACTCTTCATTTTTATGTCACAAGACTATATTAAAAAATATGTTCTTTTTTCCATCCCCATTAAAACGGCCACCATCTCGAAATGAATTAAAAATAAAATCCTGACACGTAAGTCGTTTTTAATGACTTCAAGTAACATTCATGTTAAACTAAGAAAATCTAATAACGCATTTGGTCGCAACTCCGTAACACACAAATTTGCAGACAAACAGGCGAAATGCCGATGGTCAAATTAAAATAGGACTTAGATACGGCCTGTCAACTAAATTTATACACCGCATTGTTTCTAAAAAGTTAATGATATGAGAAAATTGTGTTGTCAATTTTAAAATCTACAATTTTGCTCTTAATATGTTTTCCCATAAGGTAACACAATCCGAGATATTTACAAAAAACTAACTTTCGTGATCTTTGACCTACTGTAAAAAGTTTAGCATAGATGACATCTATGGGGACTTTTCATATGATGTTTATAATGACTAAATAAAGTTTAGTACTTGTCAAAATTCAGCTGGGTCGAAATTTTTCCGCAGGTTGGCCATTATAATGTCTGAGATGGCAACATCTAAAATGACTGATGACTAATGCTTCCTTCATGTGTTTTGAAGAGGAATATTCGATGCAGAGGCAAGCGTAATTCAAAAGCCTTAGCTGTAGGGAACAATGTATTTAGGGTTCACCTATTTTTGACGTTTATTGAAATTTGGTTTGATTCGTGTGCCAGATGATTGAGAATGTTCTGCAATGGGCTCCCGGACTACGATGCTTTCACAGAGTTTATCAGGTCACCTAAATTTTATCAGCAGCACGAACAATGAGTATTTTGCAGATTCTTGGCAGAGTCGCGACAGCGTTGGCGGAAATTACACGCCATTTTTATCGCCGCATACATTTAACTTAGTTGCGGAATATTTTTCTTCTTCTTCCTGGTGTGTCGTATCGAGTGTGCTGATTTTTATATGCAAATTTATTTTTTTTGGCATCAAAACGTCTATCTGCTCGTTACAAAGGTGGCCGGTCGAAAATATAATCCGATTTTAATAGCTAATATCCACGAGACTAATAATGGGTGAGCTACAACTGATACATCATGTTTATTGCACATGATGTGGTTTGGCTGTGACGTCATCGTACGGGGGTGTAGATGTAGATGCGCGTGTTCACGAATTAGCATTGTGTAAAATTTTAAGTTATTATAGCGCGGAAACGCGTTGAGCTATTACGTTTATGCTGTTGTCATTATAAAGGTGTTTTTTATAGAGGTATAGAACGTTGAAATGGAATAAAATAAAGATGATTTTTTTTAATTGACATGAAATTTACTTTATTCGAAACATAATCTTCTGGCATTATAATTTAAATATGACTTCTGGCATATGACTGCCACGGCTGGCTCGGACTTAGTCTAATCTGGAGGTCCAATTTTCGATGACTTTTTCCAACATTTATGGCCGTATATTGGCAATAACGCTGCGAATGTTGTCCTCCAAGTGGTCAATCGTTTTGGGCTTATCGGCGTAGACTAGCGACTTCACATATCCCCACAGAAAATAGTCTAGCGGCGTTAAATCGCACGATCTTGGATGCCAATTCGCGGGTCTGAAACGTGAAACTATGCGGTTACCAAACGTTTCCTTCAATAAATCAATTGTGGCACTAGCTTTGTGACATGTTGCGCTGTCTTGTTGAAACCACAGCTCCTGCGCATCATGGTTGTTCAATTGAGTAATCGCATCTGGGAGTAAGGGCCCGAGTTGAGAGCAACACTGGGCTTGAAAATTCCCAGTGCCTCGCGGTAGGAGTTGGACTCTTACGGGCTGAGGTGGAGCTTTGTACGTAGATTGTCTACGTCCCCAAGTCTCTGTGTTTCGCCTCGGGGTCATATAGCGATAAAGTTCGCTGAAACGCTCCGGGGCGAACGAGTTCGCCCGTAGCAGGTGACATACAATAAAAAGTTCGACTCCGTATGAAAGTGCCGTATAGTGTCTACATCAATAGAATATCATCTATCCGGAAAGGCTGTGTAAAACTAAAGCCGCATCGTGCTTCTCAACTACTGGACAAGATGGACGTATTGTCGCTGATCTCCATGACGTAGGGTAGACCGGGGCTATGCGCCACCCCGGGGAATGAGGCCACCCGTTCAATTCAAACCCCGCGCATTTTAGTCCGCTTATATGCAGTGCTACCAACTCTTATTGGCATAATTAAACAGTCTGACGATGGTTGTGCTTGTGTGAAGAGAAATAAAAATGTTGTGAGCGAAACATCAAAATACCACGAAACATCAAAATCATTGGATGTAAGGTCGGACTTTCAATAAAAATTTGGTTAGTGAAAAATAAAAATTTGATTAGTGATACTAAGATAAACAATTTGTGCTTTATAATAGCATATTGCAGCATAATTTAGTATGCAATTGATTGCTTCAATTAAATTTTTAGGTTATATTTTACATATATTTGTAAACTTCACAAAAATGAGGCAATAAGGCTAGGGATGGCCTGATTACTCCAAAAGAACTAAAGGATCATATCCTACTTTTGGCAAAATTATATTTTGGTGTAACAACAATTTAAATAAGGCAACTTGCTTATGAATTTTCTGAAAGTAATAACATCAAAAATGACTTCAACAACACTGCTGGTGGTAACTCGCCGATGATGGTTGGCTCTCTGGCTTCTTGAAACGCTGTGGTGACATCTCACTTAGAAAGCCAGAGCACACAAGCCTCAGTAGAATACTGGGATTTAACAAGCTTGACGTGTCAAAATTTTACAGCAACCTCGAAGAAGTATATGGTAAATACAAGTTTCCGGCATCCCGAATATTCAACTGTGACGAGACAGGTGTTAATACAGTTGGGAGTGCAGTAAAAGTACTGGCCAAAAAAGATCAGAAGCAAGTTGGTCTTATTTCCAGCGCTGAGCGAGGAATAAATACCACGGTGGTTTGCTGCTTCAATTCTGTAGGGTTATACGTTCGGCCTATGTTCATCTTCAAGCGACAAAGGATGTCACCCCTGCTGGAGAAGGATGTCCTCCAAGTAACATCTACACTTGCTCTAAGTCTGGCTGGATAACTGAAGATTTGATTGTAAAATGGTCCTATAACTTCCATAAGACTGTTAAATATTCAACAGAAGAACCAGTTTTGTTGGTACTTGACAATTATTCGAGGCATGTATCCCTATCAGCTTACAATTTCTGCAAATCTAACGAATTATCATGGCATCACTCCCACCGCACACCTCGAATCGCACCCAGCCCCTGAACGTTGTACATTTTGTGAACCTCTGAAGAAGGCAATTAATCGGGAGATAGATCTTTATCTAAAGACAAAGCAGTATGAGAGAGTCGCACAATATGACATTGCTTCTATCTTTTATTTTGCCTAAGATATATAAAGCTATGAAAGGGTTCCAGTGTACTGGCATTTTTCCATTGAATTCATACGTTTTTGATGAGACCGATTTTACACCTCCTGTTGAAGATTTAGGTGTTGTACCCAAGCAATTAGATCAGGATATTGTCGTAGGACCATCTAATCAGGAAGTTGTCGCCGAACCTTCAAATTGGAATAAGTCATTTCACATCACAGAGGATGAAATAACACATATTCAAAGGAGGATCAAGAAGACTACTAAACATGTCCAAATGAAAAGCTCATCCCAAATACTAACGTCAACATGAGGATGAGGTTATTGAGAAAAGTTTGAAAAAAGAAAAGAAAGCAAACAAGGAAGTAGAAAAACAGAAGGTATTGAGAGTTAAGAAGAAAGTATTTAGTAGCTCCTCATCAGACACCTCAACTGAAATCGTATTCGATGATGTAGGTTTAAAAGATCAGGTGAGTTCTGATGATGAGTTTTGCATTGTATATGGCGAATATGCTAATAGTCGTGAATTTTGGTTCAGGTGCACCATTTGTGGAAAGTGGGCGCACAAGGACTGCAGTGGCGCCGAAAAGGCAAATGTTATATTTGAGGTTTTTGTAATGTTCTTTAGTTAAACAAAACTTTATTTCTTGGATTAAACTTGTATTTATACTTATTTGGAGTAGCCAGGCCAGGGATGATGCAATTACCCCATACCATGTGGTAGCGAGGCCATATGCAGTGTTCACAGTTTCAGTTGTTAAGTATCAACATTTTGAAAACTTCCCCTTATGATGTAGTCAAGGTGATAGTTAACATATTAAAATTTAATTTCGTCTATAAGCGATATAAACACTCATAAGACTAACAATATTTTCCTCGAAAGGTGGCCCCATAGCCCCTGTCTCCCCTAATCAACGATAGGACCGACAGCCCCAATTTGCTTGTTGGTTTACAGTTGCGAGTTGTTTCGCCTACCACGGACAAAAACAAATCTCAACAGCAATTCAAATATTTGAAGCATACCGGATACTTACAACAAATGATTCATCGAGTGTGACCTATTTCATCTGAACAGAAACTGTTTTTTGCAGACTCCGAAATAGTGACGACTCGCCATCACCCTAAACAATCCACCCTTACCCTCTCACTAATTGTTCTATGAATTACAGGTATAGTTAAAAAACGGAAACAGTAATATATTATACTTATTGTTAGTAAATGCAACAATTCACCTTATATTCAGTATATTACTATTATCTGTATTTATATTGTAACGCTACGCATTTACATAAATAAATAAAATAAAATAAAATAAAAATCATATTTACGTCAACTTTTAAAAAGTAGGTCGTACAGCTTTGATAGTCTTGTAGTTATCAGGATATTATATTTATTGGAGTAATTAGGGACAAATTAACCCCACCCAACCCCCTTAGGTTGAATTAATGTAAGTATTTAAATCAGAAATTTATGGCACGTCCATCATTTTTGTGGTGACCAGAAAACGACAAAACCAAATTTCATCTACATATTTATCTTCTTGGTCGCTTTTTTCAACTCGAATAGGTATTGTACTTTGTCCGCAGCGTTTATGGCGGGAAAAAATATTATGGACGCTTTATGAACATGCCATGCCAAAAGATGCTGGGCTTAGAATAAGGTTGAAGATGTTGACAAAATGCCATTTACAAGACTAAAAGCAGTGCAAAATATATTTAAAAAATTAAACAAAATCCATGAAAAATATTTTTTTTGTTATATCGTATATTGGCCCGTCCATATAGGACAGGCCATATAGTCTGATGCCATGCTGTGCATGTGTGCGTTTGTGCTTTTGTTTGTTTGTTTGTTTGTCCGTATGTCCGAAGACTTTCCATGGTCTGATATTACCCTAATTTTGTATGCAGCCTCCCTTGGTGACCTTAAGCACCACCAGGTGGCAGCAAATTCGATCCGAGTCCCGCAGATGCTGCTGCAGGTAATCCTGGTTTACATGGCATCGAGGAAGATCTGACAAGCATATATGGGTATTTTTGGATTCGTTGTGACGAGATAAATTTGTTGGAATAAGTTTTAAGCCATCTTGAGTGCTGCTGCAGGTGTATCCTGGTTTACTTGACATAGAGGAATATCTGACCAATTGGTAGAGCAATCATAGCGTATATGAGTATTTTTGAAATCGTGCTGACGAGAAAAACTTGTTGGATTAGGTTTAAATCCATTATGGGTGCTGCTGCATGTATATCCTGGTTTACTTGGCCTGGAGGAGGATCCTAATAATAGGTAGAGCAGGCATAGCGTATGTGGATATTTTTGTAATCGTAGTAACGAGAGAAACTTATTGGAATAGATTTTAGGCCGTTTTGGATGTCTGGGATTACGAATCACGAGACGGGCTAAAGTTGCCGCACTACCTTTCCTGTTATTAGATATAAACAAAGTAATGCTATCTATCTCGATGAAGCTACATAATATGGAATATTCCTGTTTTATTTCCTTCTAATATTGATTTTTTTATGTTTATTATATAATGATGTTTTTTTATTTTACATGTCATTTTGCATTTATAAGATTTTATAACATTGTTTTATTTTTACGATTTTCGTTTGAACTAGTTCCAATTAAATACAATAGGTGACTTTGTTCTTTTTTAAATGCTATGTTTATTTATTTTCGATTAAATAATATATTATAGGTAAATTTAAATAATGTATTTCGGGTAAAGATTATATCACATAGACATATCTATTTTTCTTGCACACGGTATTTTTTTCGTGCCCAGGCTTCTTTCCTAGGACCATTGTGATTTTTGGTTCTAGCATTGATGATTATATTCAATGGTTCTAGCTTCTTCCAGTTTCTGCCATTCTTCTTTGGAGCTAAAATGTTCTGTAATTTTCGTGTCAGCAGCTCAACTTATTATACGTAACCTTTAATTATTACAGGGGTGAAGCAATGAGGGACTCACATTCACATTCACGAGTTTACCACTCGATTGCATAACATTATATTGTGGAGTTGAAATTGTTACTACTACCGTAATCTGTCGGTTACGCAGGAAGTAAAATTGTTCTCATAGTTCCAGTGATCCTTACTAGATGTCGTTGTGTAAAACTAGACAAAATAAGCTGTGACTAAAATATCTCCGCGATATAGGCACCAATTTCTTGGCCGCTTGGTCTAAATAATACGTTTTCTTAGTCAGTGAAAATATCTAATAAATTATTCATTATAATTAGTGTGTTACACCGATCGCTACTCACAGTAAACGTTGCGTGTTTTCGCTACCAGGTGGACTGATGTTTGCTATCATATGATATGTTTGAATTGTATTAACATTGATTATATAGGGCGGCGTTTCCCAACCTTTTCCAGCTACAGACCCCTAGGAAATCAAGCATAATTAATAAAAAAACAGTAATAAATTTGCATAATTTATATTAGTACTTCAGATATATATAAAAAATATTGTTCAACACATTACATGTAATTTTGTTACATACTTATATATGCGTTGTCATTTATTTTTAAATATGATTTTAGATGTTTTTTTTGCAACTTATTCGGGTTGATGTCACTACTAAGTTGCAGTCTCAAATCTCGTTTCACTTGTAATTTATGTATCTATTTGTTTTTAGTATATACATGAATTGAGAATGACTTTTTACATATGTATGTGGTTGAAAAAAAGCAGTAAATGTCCAGTGCTTCTTCTGATATTTCTTTAAATTCTTCCAAAAACTTGACAAAGAGGATTTTTTGAAATTCCGTTTCAAAGCTAAATCACAGGATATTTATAATATTTGGTTTTCCTGTGCCGTTATCAGGCTAGTAATATCAGTAAGATCGCGAAGAACCACGAAGAGTAAAGGGGAAGAGTCGGGCAAAAACCATGAAGCCGGCCTTTCCTTCACTCACTCATCTGCTCCGCCATCCAGCGCGCGTTCTCCGCGCTAAGCATAGCGGTTGCGATCGCGAGAATTTTTCGTATGATTTATTTATAACTTTTATATAGTCCAAAGATGACCCTGCGAACCTTCACGGATACTCGCGTGCCCCCAGGGGTCAGCGGACCACAGGTTAGGAAACGCTGATAGAGGGTATAGTAGACACTACCCGCAATAGAAGTATCAGCACATTGATTTCATATACCTAAATATTCATTTTCTATAAATTAAATGCTTAAATGTGATTTTGGTGAAACTATTTATTTAAATACTTAATTTGTACATTTCCCCTGTGCGAACAGACATTCGTCAGACTTATGGCGATACTGTGATATAAAAACTCTTACTCTTGTCCTAAGGGCATACTTTTCAGCTTAAGGGTCCCGAAGTCGACCGCGGTCCGATACAATTGTACTTCTACCATTTCTGTGAAATTTATTGATCCAGATTTTTTTTTAAATATTTTTTTAATCATCTTTATTAGTTCTTCAGTTTATTGGTTAACTTATATACAACATAGTTACAAATATACGCGATCAAACCGATATTTACATTGACTCGAAACTTAAGTTCGACTGGAACCCATTATACGCAATACATGTTCGTAGTTTACAATTCTACGAATTGTAAAGTATCGAATGCGTCATCTCCGTTGCTCCTTTAGCGACCTCCTAGTCAAATGTAATATGCATTCTTTAAATAACCCATGTTCTATGCTCGATGCTATAACGCTTAAGAAAATCTGCGCTGGCGATATCATTTCACACAAGGCAACGTGATCGAAGGATCTTTTTCATGTGCTCATCCACGACTAATACTGGATAATACGTGCCTCTCAACAGAATATTAATATTTTCACGCTCTATAACAACTAATTAACACAAATTAACTTCATTGTTATTTTTTTTTCTCTGGTGATTGAAAATGCTAGCTCAACAATTTAATTACACTTTATTAATGCAGACTCTAACTCCTAAGCACGTACAAATCTATTGTTGCTACATTTAGCCTAGACTGTTGTTGTGATCTGTCTAAAATGTATGTTAAATGTGCCTCAATGTATGTTTATATATGAAGAAATTGTAATAGTATGCTTTCATATTTAACCTGAAATTTAAGTAATATATATTTTGTTTATGTCTGACTACAATAAAGAAATAAATAAAAAAACTTACTTAGTGACTTATTTTGTCTTCACACTGGCAAAATTCCAATAATTTCATCGATATTCGGGTGTACATCGATATTTTAAGTATATTGACTGTGTTACCGCGTAAAGTCTATTTGACGTATGTGACGTCTTGACGTCATATGACGTAACGTTGTCTATAAGATAAACATTCATTATACGCTTTATACAGGGTTATATTTATTGGCTAGCACAATATAAGTAGGTAATTCTGCACATAAACGTAACCCTAAAAAACATTTTTTTTAACAAATCAGTTTTTTTTTAATATTAGGTAGTTTG
>JAOPUG010000276.1:28899444-28912010 GCA_027564375.1 Micropterix facetella | reverse complement strand
AGAAAAATATATTTTTAAAATATACTAATATTTTATTTGAGAAAAATTCGATGATACTACAAGTTTAATGTATGTATATAAATTATGTAAAAAATATCAAAATTAAAAAAAACATGCAATTATAAGTAATATTTAATAGTGAATATGGATGAAACTTGCTCTTTTTACAACGATTTTATTACGTCGCTTTCTTGTACGTCTCTATGTCTATTCGGTACGAATCTTGCAATCGATTTTAAACTGACTTACTGATATCCGATCACGGTGAAATTTTGCAACCAAATTTGGTTCTGGTGACAATACAATACAATATACTTCTAGTCCGTTTTAAGTTCGATTATTACTAATAATTAATAAACAGCGCCATCTAGCAGTGGCGGTCCGAATTACGCTGCAAGCAAAGCGCAGCGCTGCCTAGCGACGGAAGCTGCTAAGCGGCGCTGCGCTTTCCTTGTTAAAAAATAAAAAAAAAATGCTGTCAACTGTTTTGAAATACAAGAACTTAGTGAATTAAATTTACGTATCGTGAATAAAAAGCAATTGACCAATTGAGCGAACACAGATCCCACTAATACTATGTTGGGCCTGCACAGTCCATTATATGAAAGGATGTACAGTTGACCATGCTGTTGTATATCTCGGATCTGCACTATTTGCTAAAAGACAAGCGTATGTCACATTTAGTCATGTCGAGTGCCGATTGCTCATGAGCCGATAGCTCAAAACTAAGTGGCAAGACACCGTGCAATGAAGGAGATGGACCGAATGCGACAACTAAGACCTGCAGCACCATGAATGAGTCATATATTTAAAATGTTACACAAGACTAAAAAGCAGAAAATAATTATTTGAAAAAAAAAACATATTTTTCATTTACCACTTTTTAATATGGACTAAATAGTATAAAATAATTTCTCCTAGCCCCATACAGAAAACGAAAAACGTGGGGCGCATGCAACAGATAATTAATTGATACATGAATAGTTCACAGTTCACATTTTTTTCTATTGAATAATCTCGTAATCACTAAAACGGTAGAATGTGGGCTGCTAAACGTTCAAAATCTGCTGAATCACTAAAATACTAAATCTGTTATGGTTTGGGGTGGCATTTACGCTATAGACAAAATACACCTTGATTTTGTTGAATGGGGTGTCAAAATAAACCAAGAAGTGTACCGATGAGATATTCTCGAAACTGTGGTTTTTCTTTGTATCTAGGAGCATTTCAAAAAGTAGCTATAGACATTTCAATAACACTGCTCCAACTCACAGACCCTTAAATATTCAACAGCAGTGCAAAGAAAAAAAATCTGATTTCATCAGTTCTCAAGAATGTCCACCCTATTCGCCCGACCTGAATTCCATGGACTACAATTTGTAAGTTATTTTAGAGGCAAGGTCCAAAACTACGAGTACATACACGGCACAGAAGTTTACACATTTTTAAGTCAGTTTTTACCTGGGAATGGGATATAAAAACCGTGAAGTACAGAATGTTGTTTCAAATTTCGTTAACCGTTTATCGCTTTGCATGAAAGTCAAAAGGAGATATCTTTAGAAAAATCATGTTTATTACTCAGAAAGAGCTACATTTTAATTATTTATAGTAAACTACATCCCGATTTAGTAATATTATTCGCAAAACGGTTTTTGGGCTATCCTTTAGTTTTACGTGGGGTCTCTATCTACAATAGATGGCCACACTTATTAATGTAATGATTGGATTTGGGAAGAAATTTGTACATTTCAAATATCTTAACCTCCTAAAATAAATTACTTCGGCCCACTCTGCGGGGTCCGTCTTACAATCGTGCGAACAATGTAACGATATTATATCGCCCAAAAAGATTTTCTCGACGTTCCACATCCAGACAGAGAGACACAAGTTTTTGTGGTTTACATGGACTCTAGGACATTCCATTTTTTCGACGTTCCACATGTCCTAGACTCCACCTAAACCAGGAAAGGGTCTGTGTCTGTATGTCTGGATGTGTGGATGTTATTAGGCACGATAACTCGAGTAATTCGTCCGTTTAAAAAAAATATTTCGTCAGTCGATAGTTATGGCGAATGCGCAGAGCCCAGTTGATTTTGGGGTCTGTATGACCTGATTATTTTATAAGTAATATTTTTTAAATCTAATAACGACCGTCAGTAATCTCTGTCGGCCGATGCAGGAACTAGCGTTAGTCACAAATTAGTATTTTACTCGGCCGCTAGATGGCGTCAAACAGTCAAATTATATCAAAATTCAAAAAGTCACATCTGACCATCCTAATATTTATACATACAAGAAAATAATCATATGGGCCGAAGTTTAACAAACCTTTGTGTTTTCCCTCTGCCAAGTTAATTTTTGTAGTGTTTAAAGTTATTTAATTAATTACGGTATTTTGTGTCTGCATAAATAATGAAATCATTTTAGCCATCATAATTATCAGGAAACTTTGAATTAGAGGTTGATTGGGGAGGGATATTTCCACCACAGGGCCCTGTACAATATACGGGACTGCCTCAGCATCAGGGTCAGAAGCCGCGCGGTGAACGCACTAATCTCCATTTTGAACTGTGGCGACTGCATGTATGGCCCATATCTGTATGGGAGAATTGGGCGGAGACTACAAAAAATACAAAATTCCTGTACTAGTCTGTTTCGCTATACCTCGATATCACGTCTCTTCTTTCCTCGCACGTGCATCTTTGTTTAACGTGAGAACTCGTCGACAACTCCACCTTACCTCATGTGCTAAAGGTCGTGCGGTGCAAAGATCCTCGGTATTTCTATTCCAAGATGTCCTGGTCCCGGGATGTCCATTCGATGTTTGACCCGTGCACGTAACTATCTTGCCCTCATTCTTAAATACCCGAAAACAAGTTTCAGGGCGTTTTATTTTTTTGTTCTGTGATTGTGTGAAATCAACTAGGAGCGTCGTTGTGAGCCCTGTCGATCGATGTCTGCGTTCAAACTTGGTTATAAAAATGCCCTATTAAATAAGCACAGTTAATAAAGTCATTTTACCTTTTTTATCCCTTTGTTTTATGTTACATGGTAATATTTGGGTATCCTTCTTTATATCCAACATAATACCTTTATATACAACATTATATATTTGCCTAATATATATCTATATTATTTTGTATCTCTTCGCGCTTATAACTCTGGTCTAAGCTGAAAACCAGACATACATTTCAGTTCTTCCCAGTATATTGTATTTTTCTCTTCCAACAAAAACCTATTATTATAATTATTATTATTATTAAATGGATCTTACCTAGTAAAATAGTAAAATTTTCAACATTTCCTTGAAATTATATTTTTTTGTCGTCACGAATAGAATGATTGCAGTAAGATCTGTTTCTCATAATCACGATATCTCAATTAACTACGACAGCATGCAAATATTAAACAGTTTTGGCTTATCTAGTCACGTCCAGTACGTTTGGAAGGGTTCATTTCGCTTGTTCGCTCTAACTAAATTACTATAATGCTCTACAGTTTTAATAATCAGAATGCAATACAACACGTTCATATTACGAGTATAATCAAAGATATTACTTTCCCCCGACCCATCCTGTATCGCTGTTAGCTCTTTTTTTTTTTTAATTTTAGACATAACATAAAATTATGAAGTTGAAAATGAAAAAAATAAAACCATAAATAAATTGCGAATAACATATTATTTTCAATTAATCGAAATATTGATATTTTAAATAAGATAAAACAATTTTACCGCGTGTAGTTCGTAGCACCCAACCCTTCGGTGATGTTGCGCCGTTGTCCAGGGTAGACTGAAATGCTGTCAATTGTCATCAGTTGTTATGCGGCTGGGCGGCAAACTGCTGATTTCCAAATATTTATTCTTATCATCAATGCATATATGTATGTCATTTTAATGGGCATTGATTAAACATGGACAGGAATTAATGAATGCCCTGTACATGCTTTTCTCTGCTTCTTTTAGGTTGATGTTCCCCTGTAAAAAGATATCGGAATTCCGATAAAAAGTAGAAGCAATCGTTCCAGTCGCAACTCTAGTCCGTGCAGAATAGAAAAATCAGCGGCATAAATCTATGTAATTCCGAAAATTTCAGTCCAATAAAGTCCCCTCGATTACTGGCGCCGCAAGGGTGAGAAGGGAGGTTATAGGGTTATAGGTTTTTCGCTCGTCACTCGAAAACCGTATACTTTAGCGACAATACTTATAGAATGAAATTAAAGCTCAGTAAATTTCCCACAACTTTGTTTATATATTGAATTACGGAAAACGCACAGTTTTCAAAATATACTCTATCCAAAGTTGGTATAGAAATGTGCCGATACTATATATATATATAAATATATATATACATTCAATAATACACAGGAAATTTATTACTCTACAACTTTCAATTCTGCTGTTTCTGTGAAACGAACGAGTGAGGACTTAGATAGGTAAGTGTGATAAAAATGCGACGCAATTTTGATTTAAATTACCAAATTTGGATAGGGTATATCTTAATAACTATGCGCTTTTCCGTAATTAAGTATACGCACAAAGTTATGGGGAATTTACTAAGCTTTAATTTCATTTTATAAGTATTGTCGCTAAGGTGCACCGTTTTCCAATTACGAGCGAAAAACTAACAAAGGGGATCTATAGCCTTCCTTATACCCCTTTTCACCCCCCGCGGCGCCTTTAATCGAGGGGGCTTTATTTGACATTGTTCAGGGGACCTACCGCTACAAAATCCTGAAACTACATGGATTTGTGCCGCTGATTGCCCTTTTTTGGTTCAGTTTGCCTGTGATACTCCTGCGACCTTGCGACTGTTTGTTATGAATTCTATGATCGTACAGAATCAGCGGCGACGAGCGATTGAACAGGTTCGTTTGTTTAATCACGAGCTTCTCCAAGGTTGCTTACAGTTATTGACAGTACACATGTGCGTTAACTATTGTGCCAGACCGCAAACGCTGTAGTGGATAGCACCGGCGCAGAACCTCATATGCGAAAATAATATGAATTTTCAACTATTCAAAATTTCAACGTGACTTTGAATTGAAAAATTCAATTTGGAATTTCAACTCAAAAAGAAATTATCATTGTTCAAAGTGGCTATTGTGAAAAAAAAACGCCATTTAGGTAAGTAAGGATCTAATAAATAGTATGATTTCTTAGGCAACACAAGGATTCCCAAATTTGCGATGACTCATTATTTGTCGACATTCCAAAGTTATTGCTTAGTGTTTATCCCAAATCAAGGCTATTCGTTTTCTGTGGTTTAAATTGCGGCGTGATTACATTGGCACCGCCGCCACGCCTGTGCAGAAAGAAAATACAAAAATTCAGGTATTTCTGATTTAAATTTGGCGCCATTAGCAACCAAGTACCTAGTTATAATATTGACCTACAGAGACCAACGCTAGAGCTGGACAACGACAGATAATACTCATCTAGATCTTTTTAGAAATGTGGTTTTAGAGTCGGCCATACAACGTGAACGAGTGTATAATTATTAAATTCCGAGTGTATAATTATTAAATTTGGCAGACTGGCAAATGCTAATTTGAGAACCTTATTACAGGAATACCAAATACCTACCCGATTACAAACACATAACCGTCGTTTCCCGAAATCCCGTTAAGCTCGCTTTTAAATAAGTTTTTTTCATTTTCCAACGTTTATTATATATCTATAGTTGACTGCATTCAAAATATAAACTTGGCAGGGGAAAACTCAAAGGTTTGTGAAACTTCGGCTCATATGATTATTTTCTTCGATGTGTGTATAATATAGTCGATGTATGTATGTATAATATAGTAGGATGTTCAGGGTAGTCTAAAACAACTACCTGCACTGATCACGTAAACCATAACATATCCATTGTGCCACCCTGTAATGACCCCCTTAATAAAGAGGAGTTACTGTCTGAAAGGGTTTCAAGTGTTACGTCAGACGCGGGCGGTGTCTTTGTTGTCTGTCTGTCTATCGGTGTAACATTTTACTTCCATTGAAACTACTCTTCCGCTTTCTTAGGAGAATATATTTTATAGGGCGTCAGATTCTAAAACTGAAAAATTAAAGACTTTTCGATTTTCATCTATTCGCTGAAATTCTAATCATATACAAGAAAGAGTGTGGCGACACTCGATAGATGGCTTAATTTTAATAGTTTAAAAAATAGGATTAAAATACAATGGAAGAGATCTCATATAGACGCATAGTCCTCTAATATATACGTTTTGCTATTTTGGCAGAGAGGCGGAAGCCGCATATTTAATCGTCTTGAAATAAAATACCGTAGGTCGTACATACCCCAAAATCAACTGGTCTCTGCGCATTGGCCATAACTATCGATTGGCGAAAGATTTTTTAAATCGGACGTAGCTTACTCGATTTATCATACATAGTAACAAACCCTCGCAGGATTGCAAGACTTGCCCCCCTTCGGGGAGGGCCGAAGTAATTTAGTGAAATATTCACAATCATTAATCTAACATCGATTGTTCAGCGTAATTATGTATGCGGACATATCGTATAACCGTCGATGCAAATAATGATGTAGTACCGCTCGGGATTCGTAATTGCTCATTTTTTATTGATTAGCAAATTTGGTATATATGTACATACTTTACAACATGCGCCCATTCCATCGTATCCTCATCTTTTAATCCTGGATTCCACATTAAACGAAACCATGAAGAATCACCGAGTTCTGGAAGACCAGCTATGTTAGCTGTGTACAGTAACAGCTGCACGCATTCTGCCGTTATAAACTCTTACTTATTTTACAGTATGCTTTTCCCCAATTTAAGTAACCAAGTTACTGAATCAATGGATGTTTGTTTGTCTTCGCTAGTAAGCGACAAATTCAGTCTGGCTTCCAAAAACTTCTCAGCACTACGACAGCATTCTTATTATTTTGTAAACATATTTATCGGCCATAGAAAAATAAAAAACTCACCCTTCTCACGTATTAATAGACTACAATTTTGTTTGTAGTTTGTCGCCATGTAAGCATGTTATAAAGACTGTTGTCGCCTTGTCATACTGAAATGAATCGCAAAGGCTTTTATGAAGATGATCTATTGATCTGTTGGCCACAAGCCCAGGCTACAAGCCCGGCATAGGCCAAACCTCAACCTCCGAGGCACTGGGACGTAGTCCCAGTGGGAGTTACTATACTAAAGCAAAGCATTTGACTCTTACCAATTTAAACATGCTTCTTGCGAAATAATAACCTTTGGGGTTTCCCTATCTTTTGCCAATGAATAGCCAGCTATATACTTTCAACGATGTTGCAACCACCGTTATCCAGGGTTGACCAGTCTACCCTGGACAACGGCGGTTGTAACGTCGCCGAAACATCGGGTGCTACAAACTTCACGCGGTAACATTTAATCCTATTTATAATGTTAAACAACCGGTAGTCTTCGATTTCACATTTACATTGTTTTCTCGGTGGTTCTGTTTGTAACCATAATTTTATGAGTATACGGGAAGTAAGGTTCCTAGGTATTTTATTTTATAAGCAGAGAAAAATCCAGGCTTAAATATATAGGTACTACCAACAACCGGTCATAATATTTAATTAAAAATGGCAAGAGAACAGTAATTGGATATGAAACAAAGAGAATAATATAATAGAAATTGCCACCCTTGCACGGAGATGAAATAAAGGGGCAGTGGAATTTAAACAGAAACGTATACAGAATACTAATCAAAGAACTCGCCAAAACCTCTTATTAATTTTATTATCAATAATTCGAGCAGCCAGTGAAATTTTAAAAATTGTATCCCTTGTTGATTTAAAAAAGGGGCAATTATGCTGAGGTCTAATGTAAGTAAGTACAAACGGAGCTGCCATGGAATTCACCGACTAGAGTCGGGCCCATCATAATACTATTGTTACATTTCTAGGGAGTTAGAGGTGAACTCCGGACTAATGACCGGCTGTGGTAGATTTAGGGCAGCTGTCTTGCCACATCTGAGCGTTTACCTTACTACCCATTCACTCTCCCTTCGAAGCCATAGTTTTTGAGATGCGGAAAACGCAGTTTTACTTTTTTGTATGTATGAGTTAATTATTTTTCCGGAGAGACCAAGATCCTCATATAGGTGAAATAGAGATTTGGCTGGGAGGCCACGAGCTTCCACCGCGTGAATGTGAACAGTAAAGCCATTCGAAGTGACGGCATGTGCGAGATCATATTTTTTATTTTGTATTAGATTCATACAAAAATGTCTTTTTTATACACCGGCCATTTTGAACGGATAACTTCAGTTTAAGTTGAAAATCCAAATTCCATTACATTTTATCTCAAAGCAATGTTATTCCTTTCCTAAAATCAATTATTAATTTGTCTTTCTTCCGTTTGTTATTGTTGGGATAATTGTGTGTATGCAATCATGAAAAGTTAAAAATTCGCAATATTTCCGAAAACGATTTGCGTGATCAGCAACACAGCTAATACGTCTGGACTATGCGTTAATGGTTTCATCGCTTCTGGTCTGGTAATTTCGAACTCGAGAACGAACCCGCAGAGGACCGGAGATAGTGTGAACGGATCCGTCGTAATCTACTGCTGAGATAGCAGCAGTTTTCAACGTAAGTGACAAAACAATTTAGTTATTTGAGTCAAATCGGTATAGTAAAAAAGCTCAGAAGTCTCTCTTTCTCTCTCTCTCTCTCTCTCTATTTCCTCCCGCCCTCCTCCCCTCCCTATTCTTATTTTAATTATGGAATAGTTAGTTCGAATCACACCAGCAGAGCGTAACCCTTTGGGGCTTGTAATGTCTCACCCCTAAAACTATCCCGAAACTTTATAAAACTGTACATTTTATAACGATAGCATTTGGGATTCACTGGAAATTTCTCAGTTAGTAGTAGAGGGCGGTTGCGGTAGGAGACGGCTAGTTTTATTGCCGGAGGGTTTCAGTTTCATGTCGAAGCAGATCGCTTCATCGCAACGATGATGAAAATGCTTAGACGAGCCATAAGATTGTCATTTCGATTTGGTTGTTCTTCTTCTTCAAATGTCATATCCGCCAAGAAAATTGGCGATCAATAGCCTAAGCTTGGAAAAAAGCTTGTCTGAGAGATGCTTTACTTTTATGACATTTTGTAACTTAACCTGGAGGAACTTAACCTGGAGAAGCCAAAGAGCTGATCTGGGGGAAAACCTCGGGAGATTGATGCACTGGTCAGTTCACTGGCGATGCTACTCAATCGGATTCTTAAAACGTACGCTTCCTATGACAGCGGGGGTTCTTATGTTGTCGGCTATCCTTGGAAACGATCCGCTTACAACAGTTGAAGAGTGTTAAAGCTACGGGTGAACTCACCACCCCGGGATGTTTCAACGAACTTTATCTATCACCCCGAGATGAACGCAGACACTTTGTGCGATACAATCCACTTCCCCAGTTCGGCCACCGCCTGTCAGAGGCCAACCCTTACGGCAAGGTACTGTTTGCAAAGACACCCAGCGGGCAACATACACCCAGCGGGCAATATACACCCAGCGGGCAACCACGCAATCAATGGACGCCCTCTGGCATACCAGTAAACACACGCAGCGAGCAACCTCGCCCCCTGACTCCCATATTTCGAATGGATTTCTCCATCCTTCCGTCTGGTCATGGGTTCGAAGTCGCTTGCGTGGTTTCTACCTAATGTCAACGGTAATTCGTGACGAGAATATATCAGGGATCAGAGGCATCTTTTACTCGGCTCCTACCCGGGATTGGGTGGATAACGTATCGTTTCTAAGGATAGACAACATGAGGTTAACATCCACACCCGTTGTCGTAAGATACGATTCTAGACCCCCCGGTTATTCGCTGATTGAGCAAAGGTCGGTAAACCCACCAGTGCATCATATACCCCGAGCCGCCCGACGTATTACTCCAGATCCGCCATATATCCGTTTCACCAGGTTAAGTCCCTCTTCGGAGAGGCTGACAGATGGGAGTTGAACTGTGAGTCGGACCGAACAAAGATAACTCGGGTCATCAGGCCCCAGCTGCGCAGGCCCATTAAGCCCGCTTAAACAACTATGGATTTAAGACCAAACTCGAGCGTAACATTCACCTCGGGGCGTTTCAACGAACTTTATCGTTATATCGCCCGCTTTCAACAGGTAGAAGCCGCGTAAACGACCTCAAATCCGTGACCAGATGGGAGGATGGAGTTTTCATACTTTTTTAAACATACACACAATCAATTTTACATAAAATTAGATTTTATAAGAAAAACTGTTTAAACACGAAAAAACTGACGATGGCCGTACATTAAAATTGTGTGTTTTTTTAATAAGTGCCTTGTCTTTGTTTTCAACGTGCAATATGCCCGCTTCATGTCTTGGGCATTGCGTAGTTTATAGATGGCCCGGTAAAACAGGACCTATCTACCTGTGTTACCATCAAGAATGCAATGTCACGCCATTACGCCGCTGCGCCCGTGGCGACGTCTGCTGGACGCCGTTTAGACTCCTCGTGAGCCTTGCTCTTTCACGCTCGTGTAACAAATTCCGCCGGCATACTTGCCATTACCGACCGTCATAAATTTTCATTTAAAAAAAAAACATTGTAAGCTCGTTTCTTAAAATATATTGCTCTTGCAAGAATGTTAAGGTAGGTAACGCCATTTCACTTGGCATGCAATCTAGAAACTAATAAAAAATAGGACTTACAGAAAAATAGTCTGTCCAACTAATCGTGACAGTGGGCGAGATATTTTGGAATTAAAAATCAGATGATAGCATATTTCCTCAACCTGTCATCAGATGGATACGGTGAGATCAAGCAAGCTTAAGAATGTTTCTTCATCTATGAGTACCTATCCTATCTTGCTTGGTAGCGCAAACAAGTAGCAATACACGATAATTGTATAATATTAGACAGGTATTTTATTGTTACAAATTGAAAAAAGTCCAAAACCAAGAGCACAGGTGTTTATTTTACCCCCCTTAGATGGCGCTAACAGAATAATATATGTGCTGCCATCTATTATCACGTACGTATATTACTATGTTGCGAAAAGTTATTTAATTTTGAAATATTTATTCTACCTAGATGGCGCTAACAGAATAATACTTGTGCTGCCATCTAGTGCTAGGTACCCACGTATATTACTATGTTATCAAAAGTTATTACATTTTGAAATATTTTGAAATATTCTACTTAGATGGCGCTAACATTAATTAATTTAAAAAATACTATAACGCTTTTTGTTAATGCTCGATTTTACTACCTATCAAATTTTGGTACCGGGGGCTTTAAATGAAAGCGATTCTTAAGGAGTAAACTAGTATCTAGTAATTTACTTACCTGACAATAGATGGAAGCGCATGTATTATTGTTAATATAATGCTATTTGTTAACATAACGCTGTTTTTATTTTACTACCTATCAAATATTCGTACCGGGGGCTTTAAATTGCATAATTGAAATCGATTCTTAAGGAGATGTTCAGTGACATAATTTTGTCAATAAATCATCAGAATATAATACAGAATACAGAATATTTATTTTCTTTACAATTTACAGTTGTGTAGTAATGACCAAGTATTAATCTTAATTTAGTTACTCAATTTAAATCAGTTGTTTTCAAACCATTTTTAAAATTCGTTGTGCATATCCTCGTACATGTTGATTTTAAGCAGCTACATCCGGATGGATCCTTTGAAATTATCAAAGTTTTTAATCACTTTAATTGATCAGAAAATTTAATTAAAAAATTAAGCCCCATGTCGACTAGTTGCCTGGAATTTGGCCGTATGAGGTATGGAGGTTGGAGGTAATGGGTTTTATTTCTGGTGTTAGGCCGATTTGCTTCCCGTGGAATATTGCCGAGCATTTATTGGTATATAATTCGCAAAGAACTCCTCGAGCAACAGTTGCATATACAATTAATAACTGCCGTTGACCAATACCCACTATCGCACGTATGGCTCTTTTCTGTAGCGTGAATACACATTGGATGTGCGCTGCAGTACCTACCCCATAGAAGAATACCATAGCACAGATGTGATTCAACTAGCGCGTAATAGGCTGTTATCACCTCCGATCTCTCCATGCAACTTCTGATGCGTCCAATATCCAGTTCTCCCCTAAGGTTAGTGGCGACCGTGGCGGTGTCAAAAGACAACCTTTACAAAATATCCTGTTCGCGTCTCAAATATTAGCCTAAATTAAAGATATTTTTCTGTAGCGAATGTGATTGTGATTTTAGAAGCATGAAGTATTTATTTACCGAAAATTGATTCTGCGGTCTATAGAACTCATCAATCCAATAATGGCATGTCGGCATGTAATATTTCAATTAAGGATATACACATTCTACACGCGTTTTTCTACGTCAATCCAATAAATCATGGGGCAAAGTAACTTTACGTATATCTATTCTTATTTATTCAAGAGACAAATTGTCACTTCTTGTGGGGTTACCAACAGCACCTTTTAATATGTTGTTTGTGGCCTTTTAGGGGGCGTCCATTGATTACGTGAGCTCAACATGGGGGGGGGGGTGGCAAAATCTGACGAAATCTCATTTTAAAAGGGGGGGGGGGAAATCCAACCT
>JAOPUG010000276.1:28885802-28899344 GCA_027564375.1 Micropterix facetella | reverse complement strand
ACATTGCAACAGTGCAATGTCATTTGACAGGTGTCAAACATTAAAACAATAACCTATAATTATCTGATTTGTTAGAAGTTGCTATTCGGAAATTTTACTTCAAGTTTTTGTTGTTTATCATTCAAAATTGTATATTCAGTAGGTAATTAGTGAGTTTGTGTAGTCCAACTTTAATGATGCATATCACGCTAAGGAAGCGCGAAAAGATTGTCACGTTGAGTGAACATACGTCTATGTCACAAAGAGACATTGCTAGTGAGTGTGGAGTGAGTAAAGGAGTAGTAAGCGAGATTTTGAAACTTAAAAGGGACATGGGATCAGCTGAAGTGAAGAGATCGAGGAGCAACTGTGGAAGTAAAAAAAAGACAACACCGAGAGGTAATAGTTTTTTTTTGCTTCAAAATAGCAAGTTGAACTCAATAAAAACAAGTCACGACCTGCAACAAGACTTAACAGCGTCAGGCATAGCAATACATGACTCGACTGTCCTTAGAAGACTATTAGAATCTGGTCGGAGGGCTATTCGACTACAAAAAAAAAACAACTTCTCACTGACCGCATGAAGAAACAGAGGCTGTTTTGGGACAGAAAATACTCCAACTGGACTGCAGAAGACTGAAAAAGGTCTTATTTACAGATGAAACTCAATTCATAGTTCAGGGACAGCGGCCTAAATTTGTTAGGAGGCCTCAAAACGAACAACTGACTCTAGCTTATATTGACAAAAAAATGTTTTGGGGGTGTTTTTCATACATAGGGGTTGGATCTTTGGTGCCAATCAATAGTAAGATGAACAGCCAAAAATACAAATCCATGTTGGAAAACCCCAAGGGGGAGCAATTCTTCAACAGGACTACTCCCTGCCACAAGTCGAAGGAAATGATGAAATATTTCCAGGACAGGAAGACAACTGTTCTAGATCGGCCCGAAAATTCACCCGATCTGAACCCTATCCAGAATTTATGGGCCATTTGCAAAGCTAGACTGTGCAAAATCGACTGCACTACAAAAACAAAGATGATAGAAGCGGTCATTCAGGTTTGGTATCGAGATGAGAGTATCTCAGAAAACTGCCAAAAACTAGTGGAGTCCATGCCGAAACGAGTAAAAGCCGTTATTGAAGTCAAAGGCGAACATATTTCCTATTGATTAGTATAATATAAGTTGTATAATTTTGTAAAAATATTATTAAACAAACAATAAACGGTTTTACTATAACAATTTCCTATGATTTCATATATTGCACAATACTGTACCACTCGAGATCGCGTGGCCAACAGATCGCTTCAAAGGATAGGTGTCAACAAGTCAACATTTACCCCCGCGTCTTAGGGAACATACAATTTCGGACCCATCCTCCAGATCACTGCCGATTGAGCAACATGGCCGGTAAACCGACCAGTGCGTCAGCCGCCCAGTTCCGTCCGAGTTATTCCCCCAGATCCACCGCACTGCGGTTTCACCAGGTTAGTCCCTCTTTGTGGAGGCTCCAGGATAGGGTATGCTCCGTGAGTTGGGCCGCCGGAGTTGACAAAAGTGGCCATCTGATCCAAACTGCAACTGAACTATTAGGAACCATGAGGTATCACTCCAGTAAATTAAATAGTAAAATATCATTAAACTTTAAAACAGGGCTATAAGCATCATAGGTGGGATTGGTCAAAAAGTAAGTTGTAGGCCACATTTTAAAACATTGAAAATATTAACGGTAGGTACACTAGTTTTACATTTTAGAGCTGATGGTTGACTTTCATTCGGAGCGGAACAATTGCAAAATAAAACTTACAAATAATAATCTCAACCTAAGGAACCAGAAACAATACTGTCATGAATCCGCAGTTTCACTTGAAGTATATAGACAAGGCATTGATTATAACTCCATAGAGATTTATAACAATCTCCAAAAGAATTTAAATATTTAAAATTTAAAAAACAGTTTTTGGGAGCACTTAAAGTTGAAAAGGCGTTTTATGACAAGGAAGAATATTTTAAAATATAAGTAAAATTACTAAAGAAAGTCGTTTCCCTCTTTAGAAAGAATTAAATTGCTATTGCTAATGATTTCATGTACTATGGATACAAATAAAATATTCATTATATTATGGGCTATTTAATAATAATAAGTTTATATTATTTTTAAGGTAAATATTAATTCATTTTTGTATACCATCTTGGTTTTGCAATAAAATTGATTGATTGATGGATAAAATGATTGTAAATTTACATCAACATTATATAACACGAACATAGCAAACTCTCTTTTAAATATCATTTAAATTATATTATTTACTTTCAAATAGTTAATTGCAACTGTAAGTATTATAGATGGAAACTTATTAATGGTGATTGTTCGTTTAGTATTAAGTCTTTTTGTTATACATATATTATAAGATATAGATCGGTAGGTTTCCGTAATAAAGTAAAATAAAAATATAATATAATTCGATAATATGTTATAAAATGAATGCTAATTTGTAGCCATTTTTGTCTTAATTTCATAATGAATGTAAAATTATAATAAATTCAATTCAATTTTCCAGAAATAAACTCGCCATCTATTGGTGATCATTCAAACGATTCGCAGCCGTCGGATATTAATAGGTTCGTGACTATCGTAGCAGATGGCGCTGGGAGTAATTTTTTGTATGTTGAAATTTATTATAATAATAATATAATGACATTTATATTTTGAGAAATTATGATTGATAGCTTATATTTCATATTCGTATATAGACGCTATTTCAGTATCATTGCAACTTTTAGATTTTAATCTAAAAATGGCAATATATATTATTTTGATTTATAACCTATTTATTATTTTATAAGTTAGTTATTCATCTGATATTATGATACACATAATTTGCGTAATAATATGCAATCAACTAACATATTGTGCCGATGAATATATCAAATGTCAAATATTTGGCTAGCAGCCAACATTATGTTAGGTCATTGAGACCTAGACCGTATTTTCCGTTTTCCCTTTTAAATGTTATCGCAGTGAACTTTCTAATTTGTACTCCACGAGGCAGATATTTTTTTTTCAGAAGAAATTTTATACATCCACTTTATCAGGCGCATAATCTTATTTGCTTAGGACGAGAAAGGGCCAGGAGTTTCTCTTTATTAGAATATATTATGTACATACAAAATAGGCTACATTTATGACGCAAGAAAAAATACGTAGAAATAAGGACCTTAATGTAAAATACATCCAGGGATGATTTTAATAATAGCATCACTCGGGGGGACGTTGCAGGCGTTACTGTCTCATCTTGTATTCAGCAATTTCCGAATAATAGTCGAAATAAATTTGGAGTACCTACTATTTTTCTTGCAACTTTTATAGATTTAGTCGTCCGTTTTAGTCTTCAAAAGCGATTGTCTCTTTTTAACTTGATATTTTATTTTCCTATCCTGTATTCTTTTATATTATTACTTACTTTTCAGCCTGTATCTCTCCCCTGCTGGATATAGCCCTATCCCAAGACTCGCCACGCTGATGGGTCCTTCGTCTTTCTCATCCAGTCGCTTCCTACTATCTTCACTGCGTTTCGCGGCAGCCTATACTACATTTCCCGGTGCGGCGGTCTCCATTCGAAGACCTGTCATCTCCAGCGGTTGTCGGTTCTTTGGAATATGTGACCGGCCCAATGCCATTTCAGCTTGCCTATTTGGTTCTTCAGCGGATTTATACATTCCAGATCATACCCCGTAGAGTGATTCCGAGCATAGCTCTTTCCATAGCCCGCTGAGCGACTTCAAATTTGTGGAGGAGTCTCACAGTCAAATTCCAAGTTTACGTACCTTACGCCATTAAACGCAAGACACAGTGATTGGTCTTCAGACATTGCAGAATATCAGATTTGAAGATGCGGCGGAGTTTCCCAAACGCTTCCCACTCAGTTGTATTCTTCTGTCGGCCTCTTTAGCAAAGTTTAGTCTGTCATGCTCTATATTCTGCCGTGGGTAGACGTATTCCTCCACAATTTCGAAAGGTGTATTCCCAACGTTTATTAGTGTGGGGCGAACAAGGACATTAAGCATAACTTTTGTTTTGTCCTTGTTAATCCGAAAACCCACTCGACGGAATGCCTCGTTGAGGTCGTTAAGCATTTTCTGGTGTTCCTCCAGCATCTCTATCATAACGACTATATTATATGCAAACCTAAAATGCGAGATGTATTCCCCATTTATGTTTATTTCGTATAATTTCCACTTTGATATTTTGAAGACGTCTTCCGGAACATTAGCGAAAAGTTTTGGAGAAATGGCATCTTCCTGTCTCACTCTTTTCTTCAATCGTATTGCTTTGGTTTTGTGGTCGTGTACTTAGATTAGCATCGTTGCAGCTTCATATAAAGATTGTAAGACTTGGATCTAGCGGTAATCTACTTGGCAACCCTGTAGTAGGTTTTCCCAAACTGACCATGTTTCGACCGAGTCGAAGGTCTTCACGTACTGGACGATGCTAAACAGAGCGTTTATTGTACTCTTCGGTCTTTTGTATAAAATGTCTCACCATGTATATGTGACCTAAGGTACTGAAACCCTTTTGAAAGCTAGCTTGTTCAGGTGGCTGGAGCTGATCAACTCTCTTCGCTAGTTGATTTGAAATAACCCTCTAAAATAATTTATTAGATCCTTTACATATGTTATTTATTGAAAAAGAAAAACAATTATTTTTTGGAAATAATAAATCTAATCAATCGAAGTATATACCAATGTTATCGATGCAATTCTGCAATTTTATGGGAAGTCCATTAATTCCTTTGCTAAAAAAATCTGGAACGAGAATCAATTAATTCTTTATGACTGCCTCATAGGAATTGATTTTTTCCTAACAAGAAGTTATTTAAATTCTGAAAAAAAGTGGAGATCAGTTGGAGCATGGTCGGGAGAGGGCACGGTGGGTGACGGACAGTTTCCTCCAGTCGCAGCTCTAATTTGGCGACCGTCTGTTGTATAGTGTGCGGTCGAGCGTTTTTAAGAAAGAGCAGTGGTCTAGAGCAGATGGGCTTCACTCAATTCATGCAGTACCCACTTTTCGAGTTTTTTCACTTTCCCGATTCGACGCAAATGAATTAAGATTGTTTTGTTACTTACGCCAAAGGCTGCTGCTAACTCTGACGTGGTTTGTGATCGTTCCGCTTCCACTGTCGTTTTCAATTCGTCATTATTGCGTTTCCGGCCGTCCACGGGGCTCGTACTTTAAATAAAAATTTCCAGAATGGAAACGTTGGACCCAAAAATTCACCGTGCGTTAGTTAATGGTGGCTGGCCCGAACACAACATTGATTCTTCGAGCTGTACCTGCAGCGCTGGTGCCACGGCAGACTCATATTCGAAAATAACGTGATATTTTAACTTTTCCATAGTCGTGAATAGAACGATGTCAGAGCAAAATCGAATGACGCGAAAACAATTGAATAACTAATTTTAAACCAGAACTTCACCAGCTTTAATTTGACGTAAATTTGAATTTTGACTTATAAAACAAACCCTAGATATTTGAGGTCAATATTGTCAGTATTGAGAAAAGGCAATTTCATAGGTATGGACCAAATATATATGTAGCGCAGTAGATAAATAGGCCTATAGTTTTTCAGTAACATTTTGCAGCCTTTCTTGTAAACAAGATTACTATGCTTTCGCTCTAGGCTGCGGGTGTTACTTCGTTATTAATAAACTTACCTACTAAAGAGCTTTTGCATTTCTTTTATGATAGGTGTTTCACCTGCTCTCAGGAGCTCCGATGTAATTCAGTCATCCCCAGGAGGTTTGTTTTTTTTTAAAGCTGGGAAGTCTTACATTAAACGTCGGGTTAGTGCGGCTCTTTTGTCAGTGCTGTAGACCGGGTGGGTGGTTGAGTTGAAGTATACAGCTGTCCATAAAATATTTCTACTTCTCCCGAGACTTCCTGTTTGGCAGAGAAGTTTCTTCCAGCATCGTCCGTCAGCGTCAGTTGGCTTTGCAGGACCGTGAGGTGAGCCCTTTGTTGGCTTCTATCGCCTCTTTAATATGTTCTGTACCTATTAAAAACTTATTATAATACAGTTCGGCTCCTTTATTAATACTATTATATATTATTTTGTTCCAGCTCCTGATCGCCTCTCCGCATCTCAAGTATCGACGAACCCATTCTACCAGCCACCTTCCATTGACACTCACCAGGATTACAACACAAATCAGAAACTAGACGTTCGCAGTTACCCGAATGGCTACTACTCGTCTGCTTTGAGCAGTGGAACTATCACTAAACCGCCTTCGGGACCTCAGATTTCCATATCTACGCGTCCTTCCATTCAGGACTCGGACTCCAGAAGTAAGTGAATTCTGTGATATTTATATATGAATGGTGTTTCCAGTTTTTTCATAGTTTGGCATGATCCTTTTGAACCTGTATGCCTACGACAATGGTTACATTTAAAAATATATATATAGTATATTTGTGGTGACAGATTTAGGTAGGGTTTAGGTAGATATTTAATTGAAGGAGTATTAGCGTGATTATAAGTAAATTGAAGTATTCCAAATGGATATGTATTCCAAATGGATATGTATAAACTTGGCACGGGGAAAACTCAAGCGTTTGTTAAACTTCGGCCCATATGATTACATCCTGACTGACTCATTATTTATGTCTATACAGATGGATTGACCCCAAATGACATGTATCTCATTTTACGCGTCTCATCATGGCTAACAATCTTTCTTTTTGCTATTTCTACCGTTAATTCTGTTTTAAGCAGTAAACATGTCAACAATAGTAAAATTCTGACTTTTTGACGCAATCTAGCGGTTGAGTCGAATACTAATTCGGGACCGCAACTGCTCCAACACGCTGAGGCCAGGTGGTTCCTGCATCGGCCGATAGAGGGTCCTGACGGTCGTCGATCGGTATCGAGCGTATCATTAAATTAAATAAATAATATTCATAAAACAAAATCAATGACCCTAGGCGACATGTACCTGATTTTACGAGTCTCATCATGGCCAACAATTTTTCTTTTTTATTTTTTATATTCGGTTTAAAGCTCTAAAAATGTAAAAAACTAATTTTATGGGGACAATTTGTATGTGGGGTAGATACCCCAACCGTAGGTCGTACAGACCCCAAAATCAACTAAGCTCTGCGCATTGCCCATAAATATCAATTATCGAAAGAATTGTTTAAAATGTACATAGTTTACTCGAATTATCGTTCATAGTATCATCCAGACATATTTTTTTTAGATGGCCTCTAGGATAAATGAAACGTCAAGAAAAGTCTTTCTGGACCAATTAATTTCATTACATTTTTCATATGAATGTAAAACGTCGGCTCTGTAATTAACAGAAGTGGCCGAATTAATTTTAAAAATATCGAAAGTGTTTCCAGGACTATTATTGTTCAATATGCGTTAAAATATGCAATTTGTTAACTCATTCAGGCAGGCAAGAAACAATACTGGTCTAAGAACATAATCCCTGAACCAGTACAACTCCAATTCCCTAACATCCAATTGTCCATTTTAGAAATGAAAAGAGGATAGTAGACCGTATCAAATGTCTTGGCTAGATCCAAAAATACAGCAACACATTTCTCTCCATTATTTTATGCGTCGACTATACTTTAGTAATGTCTGCGGTAGCATCTTGCGTTCTTCTTCCTCTCCGGAAACCATATTGTCGCGAAGATATAATACTATTTGTCTCGAGACACGTTATAAGATGCTTTTTTCTACTGTTTCGATAACCTTTGAGAGAAAGAAAAGTAGTGATTTCGTACAGTGAGTAGGAAATGTGCCACCGGAAAGCCAAGAAGCCAAGAATCCAAGAATGAAGCGAATCCATTCCAAGATGTGACTCAACCTTTATTTTCTTCGGCAATTGGCACAATACGACAGCGGCTAAAATACCGATAAATAAGGTTCAAGTGGTTAATCATCGCTTTATAAAGCAAATCGGTGTAATAGATTGGCAATATTACAAAAGCAGACGAAACTGATATTCAGAGAGAAACTGATCTTAGAGTATGAGTGTCTTCTTCTTAATCATTAGCTCATCTACTGCAACGTATAGGTCTCCTTTCTCAAATTTGTACATGAGTCTCGATATTGTGCTTGCTACATCCATCGCAGTTGCTGTTACCACCTCATACTGTAATTCTGCTATTTTCGGCCTGTCATTCGGATTTTTGCAAACTGGTTGAATATTTTAAACATTTGGTAATTTGCTTCTAAATATTAGACTTTTAGTTTGTAATCAATTCTAAAACTTTTGCGGTTATTCGAAATTTTAATTGCAAAAAAACGAATTCTTATCGCGTGTAACAAGACTATAGTTTTTTTGAGATATATTTGCTGTTTTGACGGGGATAATAAGAGTGATACCGTCGAGGACGCTGCATACCGGCACTTTGAAACTATCGTATGGTCCCACGCGGTAAGAATCCGTTTTCTTGCAATTAAAAAATCTTACTCTCTTGACCAATTAAAATCTTTCATTAACTTCTTAGACGGCCTGATTTTTATTTCCAAACTTAATTTTGTCGCCTAAATAAATATTGATGGTTGAACTCTCTCTATAGATAGAGGACGCTGGTTGTTTTTTTTTTAAATATTTTGGATCTAATCTTTATTGACAACTTTTTAATTTCTTTTATGATTAAAATTTCAAGCCCTATTAACTGAGATTTAGTATTTTGTTTACCTATTTGTTTTTGCCTTCAGTCAACGAGTGTACTCTGGGATAACTACGAATGTAACTATCTTGTATTGAATATATTTCTTGTAATATCATTTGCAAAATCCTTTTTTCTTATAATTATTATTTTTATCGTAAAACATATATATATATTTTATGTACAAAATAATAAAACACTATTACATCATAAGTAAGTTTTTTTTCGAAAATCCTCTCCGGGTGTGGAAATCACAATTTAATGTATTATAATATGAAATTCTGTGTAAACAAAAGAGAATACATAACAAAATTAACAGAATTAGGAATAGTAACAATTTATCCAGGGCGTTAAAAATTAAGAAAAATCGCGATTAAATCAATATTTTAATAAATTAAAATATGCACAATTATTAATGTTAAAAGCAATCTAAATAAACCAAAATAATAATTACATTCAAATTATAATTATAAACACCTTAGCGATATTAGAAATGACCTGCTGTTTAGAGAGCCAGCATACCGTACAAATAATATAACTGATAAACAGGTTGGTAGGATGATCAAAATATTGAGCAGTATTTTTAACGTTTTTAAAACTAATTCCTATTTTTTTAATAGTAAAATATTTTTTTAACATACTTTAATTTAGTATTAGCACAAGTACGTAACGCATTGGCATTGCTTTTAGGTATAACCGCAGTAATGTCATGTTACTTATATTTTTTTAGAAATAAATAAATTAATGAATGGAGTACTTAACTATATTATTATTTCAGATTAACGTACTTGACACTATCGCATACCAAGAAGGTTATTGAATTTGCTTGGTGTTACAATTTTCAAGGCCCTCTTATCGCAGTCTAATTTCTACAACTTTACCGATATCAGAATTCTTATCTCTATTATCCATATGTTGATAATATTGACGTGTAGACAATTCATACGGTTAAGACTTTTAAATGATAATTAATTTAATTTATCTTCTCGATGTGCTATTCATAATTATATGGCACTTTGATTAATTGTGTCTAAAGTATGCGTAATACATCGCAGCCAATAAGGGTCACGTCAATAACGCCCCCTTATTTGAAGAACTTAACATGCACGACATGCACTTCATTTCCGATGGGTAGACAGACGTTATGAACATAAATCATATTTTTTAGGTGAAGCTTCTGGGGGCGATTTCCGCATTGCAGTTCATTTATTTATTTATTTAGTTTCATTGAATTACACAAGAAATTACATATATTATACTTACACATATAATTAGCAACAGTATGTCTCGCATGCTGTTGGCCAATGCCAGAATGACTGGAAAACAGTTGGGGACTTCCGTTCCTCCTTCAATGCCCTGGAAGGTAATATTGTATGACTGGACACCAGATATACTGAAATTATATTTAAATGCCTTTCAGCACACCCTTCCATACCCCAGTAACCTCGCTTGTTGGAGCTACTCAGAGGATAGTTTATGTCCTTTTTGTAGCAATAACCCTTGCACAGCTACATATTTTGGCTGGCTGCAAGGAAGTGTTATATCAAGGACAATATACTTGCCGCCATGACAAAGTCCTTGCTGTTTTTCGCGAGTTAATTAGCCTCTTAGTGGAACTTGCTAACAAGGGTCGGACAGTGCCCTCCAAATCCCCAATATAGTTTATGCGGGATGGCTCTAAAGGAAAACAAAATTCCACTGCAAAACCTTTATCACCAGTCGAGAAAGCTTTGGATTGGATTCTGGATCTTACCGTGATCATTTAGCCGTGACGACAAAAAATGTAATTTCGCAGTAACATTGAAAGTTTCATTATTTTACGTGATTCGTTCAATTTCTTGTAATTGTAATGGCTTAAATTATTTTATTTTTCACTTAGGTACGAAATACCATAATTCAATGACTTTAGCGCTAAAATATAAGCATTGTTTAGGAGTTTAATTGTTTTGTATTATTATGGCCACCCACTGTTAAATAGGTTAGAGTTTTGTTTCTATTTTTAGCGTGTTTAGCCAAGTGAAGTTGCCTATGGTGGGATATATTTAGGATGAAATGTTTGTATAGGAATGGATAAACGTGTCTTCTAGGTTTAATACGGAAAAAAGCTGGCACAGGTATTTTCAGCCTTTGAATCGTATTTTGGTCTACTTTTCATAAGTATCCATAATCAAAGATCAGCAATCTGAGAGTATTATTGGGAGCTTTTAATATCTAAATGAAGATATTCTCTAACTCGAGCAAAAGACTTTAGATGAGAAAAACACCATTTGATTTTAAATTTAATATGAGCGTCGAAGATATGGTGTTCGTCAAAGTGTAATCCAAGATTTCGATTGACTGCGGAGGGGATGGCTATTGGAACAGATTTATTGTATATTAACTGCTACAGGCGTACCCGTCCACCCCGGAGCGTTTCAGCGAACTTTATCGCTATGTCACCCCGAGGCGAAACACAGAGACTTGGGAGACGTAAACAATCTACGTACCAAGCCACCACTGCCCGTCAGAGAACAAAGCCTTACGGCGAGGCACAGGAAATTGCCACCCTTTGAGCAGTCTCACCCCCTGACTCCCAGATTTAGTAGGATTACTCCGACCCCCAGCCTGATTGCAGGTTCGAGGTCGCTTGCGCGGCCTCTACCTCAAGCGTGCGGCCTTTCTTACTGGAATATCGCGGGTACGGGGCGTCCTTTGATCGGCAGCTGCCATCCGAGATCAGGTGGCCCACTTATCGTTTCCAAGGATAAGCAGCTTGAGGTACCTACTTACCCCGCTTTCTTAAGAAGCATACACTTGTAAACTCCTCCGAGTATTATTAGTCAGTGACAACACGGCCGGTTTGCCAGACATGTGCGCCAGCTGTCCAGATCAGCCCGAGTTTCCGTCCCCGGATCCACCGTGCAGCGGATTCGCCAGGTTGATCCCTCTTCGAGGAGGCTCCCGGATAGGAGCTGTCCCGCGAGCTGAGCCGACCAAGTTGGCATATAACGGCCATCATAGCCCAGGCTACACGGAACCATTATGATCCAAACATTGGAACAATCGGGACGACTTATGAAGTAAAATTTAGCCAAATTGTGTTGGGGTTTAACGACTAAGTATGAAGAATTAACAAAATAGGTTTAACCCAATGCCTTTTACATCAATCAGTGAGATAGAGAGGTCTTCATTAATTTTGCAAACTGCAGAAATAGCGTCGTCGAGCTGGAAGAAGAGGAACATCTGATTATCATCTACATACATTGGTGTGTATATTTTTGTAGCTGAATTTATTAACAAAGTTTTTAGCCCGGTTGGCAGCCTCAACCATCGACTTATCAAACAGCCTATTTAGTATTAGGATAGTGCATCGATGCGGCGAGGCTTCCCTCTGTAGTCCTCCCCTCCTCACCCCTCCTTCTCCCCCTTTCCAATTATCTGTCCTTCCGTCCATTAACTTTTTATGAAAATCAGCCATAAAGTAACGATGCGAGTTTTAGTAATTAGCTCGACACCGCGCCGTTCATTTCACAGCTGCTATGGCATGTTTGCATTGTTTCGATTAACAGAACGACAACTAATAAAGTACCAAAATAGTCAAGGTCCAACATAAATTTGAAGATATGCCTTTTTAATCTTATTTATTTCAAGTTATGTAGGTAACTCTACAGAGTGACTTTACAGTTACAGAGTTACAGAGTAACCTAAGGCGTTAACCAGACAAATTTATATAATAATTTATAACATATGTTAGGTACATATTTTATCAAGTTAACGGTATAAAATATTTAGGTATGTATATAATATTATATCATTTTAACTTTTAACATGTAAACATCTAAAAAACATATTTTTAATGTTTGCATATTATCGGCAAAGCTATTAATATAATCGGTGTGCTCATACAGCGTGTTCAATAGAACAAACTTGCCTTGCTTAGCAGGGATTTTTTGCTATGTGTGAATTTCGTTACCGCACTTTGCAAGCGAATTATGTTGACGAACCCTTAGATAGTTGTTTGGTGCACATATGCTGATCTCGGCAAGGATATCAGGGTTAAAAATATGACCTTTATGCAGTTTGCCCACGTGGTTCAGCAAAAAATAGGACCAAACTACAGTGAGGCTGGAAAGTTCCAATAAGTCGGTATTTTTGATGGGCTTTTAAAGATGCTTGAGTTGTCATCAAAACCGAGTATCCTTGAAGGGTCATGTGAAATCTCGCCCGTCTATCCCTTCTATCAATTTCCAAAATATTTCAGACTTTTCAAAACGGATGGTTTTTTTTTAAAATTTAATAAATGATATTACCACATTGGATATGTCATTGAAATACAATGTAACCTTAAGACTATTAAGTGTTTAACTTACTAAGAATGTGTCCCGTAGCACTCTTCCTATTGTCTTGGAGGAAGACATTTTATAAATGTATTCTTTACGTATAGCACTCTCAGCACTAATTACACTATTATACACTACGTTAACTCGTATGGTTTTATACTATTCAGTCTTCGCTTTACGTCCGTGTTATCGAGGAGCTGGATAGCATCGACATTGACATGGTGATGAAGCCTATGTATTAGAAAATTGAGAAAAATAATAAATCTGGGAGCTATACAGGAAAATTTCACATTAGAGTATTTTTTGAACCATCACTTACACTAAATAGCAGGACAACAAGCTCCAAAAAAATAGTAAGGCATTCAACAATAGTTATAAAATATATGACTATCGCAGAATTTAAAAAAATAATAATTATATAAAAGTGCTAGTTTCATCCATATTCACTAGTCAATATTACTTCATTTCTTTTTTTTATTTTGGTATGCTTTACATACACTATATATTTTAAACTTACAGCAATATCGATATTTTTTTCAAATAAAATATTATGTATTT
>JAOPUG010000276.1:28844588-28862583 GCA_027564375.1 Micropterix facetella | reverse complement strand
TCTAAAAGCTATTGATTAGGTATAACCGACGATGCTAAAAGTAATAACGCTTTTAACTTTGAAAATATCAGAACAAAAAGTCCTGTTTTAAGAAAATACCTTTTTAATTTTTCCCGTAAAATTCGCTTTTTTTTGCACTATGTTTTTCAAAACAACCGCGACAACCCCTGGACTGAGTATTCGGTGGCTCAGCAGACGATGTTGCAATTAAAGCAATTTATTATTGTAAACGAGCTGACGAACACGAAGGAAAGGAGCTATGTGAAAACGCAACCTAACCGAAATAATAAAATGGCAACGTACATTTCCCGATGACATTTGCGGCTATGTTCATTGCTGTTTGACAATCCGGCGTTAGAGGATCCGGCGTTAGAGAACCCGGCGTTAGAGGATCGGTCATTAGAGGATTTGTTGTATGAGAATCCGGCACCCACGAAAGATCTGTCAAACGACGTGTTTGAGAATCCGGCGAGTCCCGAATTACTGGCAGAAATTTAACTATTCAGTATTCAATCGATCAATAAGAAAGAGGCCACTAATTGCTAAATATTCAAAGCAACACTAATTATTACCATATTTGTCATTTTAGACCATGGAGCATCGCCAGAGTATTATTTATGGTTTTTTTTACGATTATTTTCGTTTGGTTTTTAATTGTAGGAAATAAAAAAAAGCTTGTAAAATTTTACCTTTTGTATTATATATTTTTTTTATGATAAGTTTATTATATTCTAAGAAGCAATCAACTTAATTATATTATGTTCATAGGAAAATCATAAAATTATATTGCTATTACTTAAATCTGGAAATGATAAAATTACTATATAATAATAGAATCATCTGAATATCGGAAATTAGTCAGAAAAGTGAAATTTTATAATACCGAAATAAATTTACAATATTATTGAATAGAATAAAATCATAGCACCATGGATAGTAAAGGGAAGGAGTGGCCATTGTGGCTTTATTGTGAGGTTTGATGCGTCCGCGAGTCTTGCGAGTGCAGGAAATTAAAAATTTGTACTGTTTGCGCGGAGGACTCATTGCCGCCTTCTTCCATTTTACTAGCTTCATGATTATATCGAAATAAATTTACCATATTGTCGAAGATACAATAATGAAAAGGATTTATAAATAAGAATTTAATTTTGTATTCTTATATTATTTTAAGTCCAATTGAATGATTAATAAATTGTCCTCAATAGATAAAACCTTTATTGTTAATTTGATTTTTATCCACTATTATAGACTAAAATCCAATATTATACACGACACAAACTCATTCAAACCGTACATGCTAAATCAACCAGTGAACATAATATATATGAACCATTCAAACGAAGCTGAGCTTTGGAAGTTCAAAATCTTCTATAAATACAATCTAGTTATTGTTGCGGTTGGTGAGGACTTTCTTTTTAGACGGTTGTCGCAGTTTTGAGCGAAACGTTTTGGTGTCGGGATCGGACTGGCTGAAGTTTTCTTTGCTGACCTGTGGAACAAAACAATTAAGAATAAAATGGACTGAAAATAGTAGTTAATCTAAGGAACATGCATGCAGGGCCAACAAAGCAACAGAGAATTCCAGAAAAGAAAATAGATTTTATTATTCAACATTTTAAAAAAAGCGCACCAACCGGACCTACTTATATCGCAGTTTTGATAACTAGTATAATAAAATGGCAATTGAAAAGGAATCATTTCACATGGCCACAGATTTTATTGAGTCATTGATAATAACGCTGCCCCCATGCAAAATTATTTTTTATTAATTTGTTAGTAATTTTATTTTAATAATTAATTTTATTAATTTGTCATTGTATATTAGCCGGCGCTATCATTTTAAAATCACTCTCTGCAGCTTATTTGACAAGACAAAAAAGGAAAAGTGTTACAATTCGATTTTTACTCAACGTTATATTCATTTTTTGAAGAAATAAAGCTGGGTTCAGCGGCGGCGGCCGGCGGTTTGCTACGGGGGCGGCGTTTGAACTATATTTCGGAATATGGGCTTATCACAAACACTAAAAGCTATTTATTGGTCTTCATAATCTACTTTATAATGACCCGCTCGTCAGGCCGCGCACGCCAATCGTATTGCGTACTGCGGTTAGGGCTTATTTTTAGCCCGAGCCGTCACTTAATTTTAGAGGCAAAACTTAATTTTCAGTTTTTTTGCAATTTTTTACAAAATTTTAAAGTTTGAAACGCCGTTTTTGCGGGCCACCATCAATTGAGATCACAATGCAATGTAAGGGCAGTTTGACCGCGCGATGAGGAGTGGTTTTTATTTATTAATAAATTAGTAATACAACATCGATTGAGCTAAAATATGTTTATTATGGCACTTTTAAATCGCCTGTGTTAGTAAGATTTATTTTTGTGACTATACGCCCTTTGGCAATTAGTACGTGGATTATGTTTTTATTGTTGCCAGGGAATGGGGAGTTAACGGTGGTTGGAAGCAACTGAGGCTATCGTGATGATGTGGCCGCCCGTTATAGCGCAAACGGCGATCGAGTGGGACCCTTAACAGTCCGGGGTCAGGACCACCGATCGGTTCCGTGCCAGTGGCGCCGAAACACAACATATACTGTGAAAATTAGACATGGATTTTTTAATTGAAAAACTTCCTCACAGGCAGATCATAATAAAAAAAGTCATGTCTACAAAAATCTTATAAAAATATCTCTAAAACAAAGCGAATAGGTAATATAAACAGTGTTTTTTTTAACTCTAATTAATCTATGGGAACGATTGGCAGAATATGTCCAAATAATAACCAGTGTGTTATTTTAAAAAGTAATAATTTAATTTATCAATATAACACAAAAAAATATCATTAGCCATTCTTAATTAGTTTACTATTTTCTGAGAGATTTCCGAATGTCTTTTTTCTGACTAAATGAAGCTTGTAGTTAAAGTGGATGAATTTCACTACATACAGGCCTTACATTTTACTCTTTTAAAAGTACGATAGTTTATCTTGCGCATGCGGCGCCACTGATAGGCGGCATGTTTTCAGAGTGTTGCTCGCTCAGTGCGCCGAGCGCGAGCGCTGCCGTCCGCCGTCCCGCCGCTGCCGTCGGCGTCCCGACGCCGCGCGCGCTTTGAACCGCGAAACTCCCTCGGCCCTCGCTCGACTCAACCCCCCGAAACGGGGTCACGACCGATCAATTCGACCCCGACCATCCGACGGCGCCCTGGTCCCCCATCTGCGCGCGCACCGCATTACAACTGTCAAACGACACGTGACCTTTCTGCCGCGCCGCGCCGCGCCGGTAAACGCCGAGTCTATTCGCGTCCCACGCGTTACACTCCTTATCAAACGCCTTATCAAAAACTTCATTCAAAAATAAAAATGCCGGACCGGGCGAATAACAAAACGAAACGACGACGCAAATCGAAAGCGAAGAAAAGGACCAACAACAATAATAACACTGCTACTTCAAGTGCCACAGTGTGTGATAACGCTCCTATAGACAAATTAAACGTTCCTGATGTGTGCTTTGATAATCCTGAACCCGAACCTGAACCAGAACCTTCTAATACTTGTGATAAGGAAACTTTCGAAGAACACATTAACAAAAAGTTTTATAGAGTAGAATCTCCAGACAGAATGCGCCTGCAACTGAAAAAGACGAATAACTTATCGAAAAGCAAAAGCCTCGACGATGACGATGGACCCTTAAATATTACAGAAGTTACAGATCACGTTGAAAATATAAATATCGCCATAAACGAAAGTAATGCAATCGTATCTGAAGCCGAATCTGACGTCGACTGGGAAATGACCGATGAATTACAATCCGATATCGCAGTGATCGATGTGGCTCAAGGCATTCTAAGTATTGAGACTATATCACTGGATTGTGCAGAAGTTGAGGAGACGAATTCTCTCTCCCCCGAGGAAGAAAAATCATTGCGGATGTATTTAGGAACGTTGAATCTCGCTACTGGACCCGATCAAACGATCGAAGTACCACCGCGCAAAGAAATTCATATTTTAGATCAGTCTGAAAAATTAATGATTTTAAAACTTAAAAAGGCCAGGAAGAAGGCTGAAATTGAAAATTACTCCCCGACTAAGCCTAGGTTATTAGACGTCATAGACGAAGAAGGTAGCAGCGAATCCAGTAGAACTACTCGAAGAGATTCCTTTTTGAAAGACACCACTTTCGACGATTTGGAAGATGATGTGTTTATCGATCCTAAAAAACCACCGCCGACGCCAATCGAGTATTTTTTAATGCCGAAAACCAGAGTTAAAAGATCTGAATTGAATCAAGCGCAAGAATGCTTTTTGGTCGGAACGAAATTAGTGGATTCGAGCGTGCAAGGATGCGTAGACTGGACGATTGAAAAGACTGATGAGCTAAAAGGAGCTGAAATAGTTTACTTGGACGATTCTTCGAGTAGCACGAGCGAAGTATACGATACTGAAGGAGGCGATGCTGATATTGAAACTGAAGACGAGTCAGTGCGGATTCAAACACCCGTCATTGAATTTGATATGGGTGATCCAGTCGATGTAAAGGAAAATATTATTGAAGACGTATTTTCATTACCAGAAGAAATACCAGTAACGTGTAATGAAGTAATACTAGTCGCTACTGATTCAGAGAATGATAGTGGAAAAGAAACATTCAGTGAAATGAAAATTGAAGCGCTGAAGAAAGAGTTGGACGATGCATTAAAAGATTTATTGGAGAGCAGCGATGAAAATAATTCAGGGTTTATAAGGCAAGATTCTTCGAGTAGTGTGTGTTCTTCTCAAAGCACGGCAAAGTACAATCCTTCCAGTTCCTCTTTGGTTGATATCACTACTGTTTTGCATGATGAATCGAAATCCGATCCTGTGTGCGCTAATAACGAGACATTTTCTACGATTAAGGTTGTTAAACAAGATATTCCCTGTTTTCCAGATGATGTGCTAAAACAGCCGCGTAACCTCAAAGACATTTGTGTTAGAAAAATTGCATCACTGCCGTACGGTTCGGCGATTTTAGAAGAATTGGCTGCTGTTTCAAAGAGTTTAGAGTTATATAACACGAGTGTTAAAACTGCTCCTGAAGTGCCACCGAGGACTAGGAGTATTAAAATGGGAACGAAGGTAAATCCACCTCCGCCGCCGAGGCAGTCATCACTGCACATAGCCAAAGAGGATCAGACGTGGGTCGGTTTAGTTGCGAAGAGCGATCCGTCGCTGGTGGCTTGCCTCTCGCCGTCGCAGAGGCAGGAGATCGAACGGTCCAAGAAGCGGCCGGGGGCGGATGAGGCCGGATTGCTAATCGACATGCATACGAAATACTTGGGCAGGCGCGGATACCACGAGTATAGCACTAATGGAACGCACACTTCAGATTCTAAAAATACGGATGATAAAACATTAATGCAAGCGAACCGAACGACACAGGCGCCGCGCAACGACGGCTTTGGCAACAGACTTTTGGCAATCATACAAGACCCTTCTCACAAGAATGGGATAGCAGCGCATCCATTAAACAGCAATTCCGTCATAAAAAACGAGAGTATAGAATGCTCAGAACATTACACATCTGAAAAATCATATAGAGCCACCATTTCCAACAAGAAAGAATCTACAACTGATACTAGATTTGAAACATCCGAAACGTACAATAAGTCTGATCCGAGCAAAGACGAATATTCAAAAACGTCGAATTATTCAGTATCTAAAGACGACAAAATAGGGAATTTGCAACGGAAACGAAACTTCATTTTAGACGATCCGATTTTCAACCGCGAAAAGCGCCGATCATCCCTTCCAAGAGATTTATACGAGAAACAAATGGAATATATTATGAGAAAAGAGAAGGAAATCGAAGAGGAAATACGGAAATTGGAAGCTGAGAAGAATTCGTCCTGCGGTGAGAATAAAAAGAAATCAACACGGAAAGCTCCTTTATTAAGCGAAGAAGAGTTTGTTAAAGAGAGCTGCGTGTTTGATGCCAGGAAGTATTTTATATCGCGACAAGGTGATGTGGCGACTATACAATCGTCGAATAGCGGCGGTTTAGAGCGTGGAAAATCAGTGCCGACGATTTCCAGTAACGAAGAACGTTTCCGCCAGGAAATGTACTCGGAATATATGGATAAAGTCGCAGAAAGGGAAGAGAGGAAGCAGCATAAGGTAATTAAGATCACGGGTGCGTCTAACGGAAGTTTACCGAACTTGCATGATATCACGCAAAAAGAAATAAAGCAGACTTGTGGATTGATCGAAGAAGAGTTCATAACGAAGGCAAAGGAGAGGTGGGAGAAGTTGGGATTTAAAGATCCCGAGACGGAAGACGAGAAGGAGAAGGCGGTCGATAAATTAGAAGATATTTACAACGAGTCTACTGTGAGTGAGCGAAAGAAGATAAAAGTGATTGACGGCGGCGAGGAGAAAGAGATATCTGGGCTTCCGAGCCATCTGCGCGAGTTCGTCCAGTTCACGGCCAATGACACCAGCAGCCCTGGTGAGTCGACTGGGCAAAGACCCTCAATATTACTAGTGTGTGTCGCGTGCGCCCTTGTGATTTCCGTTGGGAAAGGCTGCCTTTATTTTTTTAACAAATAACAAAATAACAGTCTCCAGCAACTGCATGTGATATTAGTACATAATAATAACACAAATTTTATACGATATCTGAAATTTTACTGTTATTAAATTATTAGCATGAATGTGTGGTTTTACTTCATTTTACAATTTAATAAGAATAATTATACTAACATCCTCTATCGGGCGTTTGTTGAGTTAATGTCGGTTTGCATCTTGGGTGAAAGCCAAAACATCGGTTAGATGGCAGCAGACGTTTTTCAGTCTAAAAAAATAAGTAGGTAATGCTTGTCATATTTTCACTATGCATGACAAATTTGCTATGACATTATTCTTGTGAGCTTTGAAACAAGTGTTATGGATATAGTTCGTCATAATAGAATAATTCTTGTGTTTTTAAAATATTGTGTCATTTTTTATTTCGGTGGTGCAGTAGTTACTAGCAATGTAAAGTCTAATATGTTTTCAACTCTTTTGAATTTTCCTCTGCACCTGCTCTTCTCTAGGATGATTTTTTTCTTGACGGTAATATTTGATTTCAGGCCTCTCGTTAACCTTATCAGACAAAATACTATTAAAAGTTCCCTTAGATGCACCTCTTAAATGTCCTCCTCACACCTACCAGGAGAATGTGGGCCATTTGAAGATGCATAGCGCCGCAAAGTTCGTCTCTAATTCGTTCATTTGAGCTAAAAATAATATTATTTTTCACATTCGCCGGTCGACCTACTGTAGCTGACGTGCACGGTGTAGGGAAAAATAAATATAAATGTTTGAACAATCGAGTATTATAACTCGAGTATTATATGTTTACAAAATGCAACGTCTATTGGATACTTATAACTGTTTCGAACACGTTAATTTTAAGTCTCAAAATGCTATATTTCTTGGGTATTTTATAAGCAAATAATATATTTTTTAATGATAGATAATGAAGACTATAATGAAAATTTAATAATAATAACTTAAATAAATGAAAAAAATCATGCACCAAGCAATTATTAAAAAAAACAACCTCATTAGTTATAATGATATTTAACCCTCATATGAAAACAGAGGCTGCATGATCTCACAACAAACACTGCAAATAAGATGAATCTACAGACAAAATTAATAATATGATAATAATTACATAAGACACAAATAAATAAGAATAAGGCAAAACATCAACCAGGTAGACAATGCGTATTCATTTTTTTATAATAATTATTGCTATCATTTAAAAAATATTTCTTGAAGGAATTTTTAAAAGCAGTTTAAGATAGTGCACCTAAAATCGCACCCAGTTGAATCTACGTAATCTCTGAACATCCAGAAGCAGAAGCTAGACTTCTGGAGGTGACGATGTGCTCGTCTAATATATTATTATGAATGCCCATCGACAGACTGGCACATCTGAGAGTAAGGGTAGCGTGGTTCTTTGAATCCTTCTATCTTCATACGTAAGAGGCTAGGTGGATTTTCCTTTATTGTCTCACAATTTAGTAAAGATGCTTGTTTGCGATTGGGGAGACATGATGGCAAGGAGTTAGGGCGAAACAAAAATTTTTTTTTTTCAAAAAAAACATAATCAATCTACATAAGCGTTATGAAGTCTTCACAATCACCGCTCAGTGTTCTTATACACATGGGCCATAAACATAGTCGTCATAGTCCAAATATTGCCATGATCAAGGCGGTAACTGCTGGGATTCTAACCCTAACGCTGAGAGAGTCCATTATTCTGTATAAGACCCCGAGACGAAATAAGCCCAAATTGACTCAAATAGTCGTATGATCCTCAAATCGATGATTTGAGTAGAAATAAATACCAAGGTTGCGGGCCGAAAAATCTAATGGAATGGATGAAGAATTCACTAAAATGATAGTGAATCCAGAACTTGCGATATTATTTCTCGCTGAGTTGGTTCAAATAACCAATCATCTTATTATATTTCATCTTCACATATTGACGTAGTGAAATAATTAAATTCGATCTAAATAAGAAAATAAAATATGTGCAATACATACATTCGTATGTTTGTGCTTGAATGTTTATTGATCATAAGTTACAGACAGTAATGAAAATGACACTCAACTGTTTCAAATGTTCTGAATTTTTGCCGTTACCAACGATGAAACAGAGAACGAATTCCTGCTGAAACATAGCACAACCCCTGTTCTCTAAAACAAAGTCATTTTTTAAGGATGATAAATCCCTTAAATAAGTTCTTGCCTCCGTTTTTTATGTAATAATGTGATATAATTTCTTGTTGTGTCATAATGAATTTTAACTTCAACAATCGAATCCGCGCTCGATTCAATCGATGCGTCCTTCGATTTCATCCATTGTTGCCCTAATTACATCCCTAGTCGTGTTCTCTATTAGTCACAATTGCGTAACTGCGAACGGATATGCCGTGGGTAATTTCCTCTGGAGACATTTCATAATCCTGCTTTCCGGTTGGAGAGCCATTTAAGAAAATTGTTCCAGAGATTGGAATGATGGAGTAGTCGAGGACAGACACAGATGATCAGCGGGATGTCTGAAATGACTAAAGAGCGGTTAAATTACACTTTATCGTTGTTAAGGACACATAATCTACTAGTTATAGTCATGCCTGCATTTAAGTTGTATTGGATCGATTTATTTCAGATTTTGGTAAATTTAGTTGAATACCGAATTCACCAATTTTGACTTTGGCTATTTATCAACTGATTGGTCGATGCTTTGATTTCTATATCACGAGTCTATCTACTTAATCATATCCCTAATCATAACTAACGGGGCAGCTCCTATCCGGAAAAGTCCTCGAAGAGTTACCAATCTGGTGAACCCGCTTTATAGTGGATCTGGGGACGGAACTTCGGTCGGAACTGGACTGCTGATGCACGGGGCGGGAAAACCGGCCGAGTTGTCAATCGACTGAGACCTGGAGGGGTCTGGGAATGTATGTTCACTAAGACGCAGGGGTAGGTCGACCTATCATCTATATCCTTAGAAACGACCCGATGACCACCCAATCTCGGGTGACGTTCCGAGTAAATGGCGCCACGGGTCCGCGATATTTACAAGTTGCGCAATGCCGCGTTATTACGGTAGGTAGTGGTTGCGTATGCGACTTCGAGTCTAGTACCAAACGGATGGATGGAGAACTCCTTCTAAAATTGGTAGCTAGGGAGTGAGGCCGGCCCGCTGGGTTTAGCTTTGCTTGCCTAGTGCCTCGCTATTATGGCGTTGGTTTCTAGCGGGTGATGGCGGAGCTGGGTACGTAGATTGTCTTCGTTCTCAAGTCTATGTATTTCATCTCGGGGTGATCGGGCGAGCGTTTCATCGAAACGCTCCGGGGTGGCCGGGTTCGCCCGTAGCGTTGAGATGACAATCTAAACTGTATTTGGGGCCTAATGAGGCCGTGTAGATCGGGCCCTACTGGCCAATTTTGTGTTAGGTAACATGATCTGCCCGAATCATGACCTATCACCTGCACCTATCCGGCAGCTTCCCCGAAGAGGAACTAACTCGGTAAACGCCGCTATGCGGTCGGATCTGGCAGAAAATCTCGGGCAGACCTGGACGGCTGATGTATTGGCCGGTTTACCAGTCTTGCTCAACTGAGGAATAGCCGGAGGTGTCTGGAAGCGTAATACAACCTAAGACGCGGGAGTATGTGTCGATCTGTCGTCACATATCCATAGAAACGACCCGTTGGCTAACTTGGATGGTCTTTGCCGAGTAAATTGCGTCATAGGTCCGCGATATTTCTGAGTTACGGAATGCCGCATATGACAGATAGAGGTCGCGCACGCGACTTCGATCTGTTACCAGATGAGGAGATCGGAGAAATCTGTCTATATTTGGGAGGGCGCGAGGATGCCCGCTGGGTTTGAACATTCCCAGTATCTTGCGGTGAGGAGAGGACTCCCACGGGCTGTTGGTGACGTTGGATTGTGGATCCAAATTCCGCATGCTCATCTCGGGGCGATGTAACGTTAAATTTCGTAGAAACGCATCAGGGTGATGAGTTCGCCCGAGTATGGTCTTAAATCCAACGTTGTATGGGGGTTGCGTCATCAATACGACATGAGGTCTTGGACACGTATTTTTTTATGCGGTTGAATAAGTTATCGTACAGAGAATGTTAGTTTCTGTTACCGCTGTCGCCGGCTGACCTTCGCGTGACTTGTCTTGGAGATGAATACGTCCACGTTTGAATTCATTATACCAAAAGTACACAGATCTAAGAGATGAGGCTTCATCACCAAACGCTAATTGATTTATTTGTCAACTTTCTTGTTTACTTAAACACAGCGAAATTTGTAAAAAATCACACATTGAAAATTTTCTAGACTAAAATCTGTTTTTAGGTAAAAATGCAATTTTCACGATTGCGTCAGAAAGAATAAACAAATGACAGCCCTAAAAAACAAAATATATTCTACTGCCAAAGATGCCAATTCCAAAAATTAGTATTACTTTTTTAATATCTTTAATGCAAGTGGCCAGTTCCAGAAACTTTCAGAATGGCCCACGTATAGGTATAGAAATCCAAAGAAAGTTAATATAACTTAAGGGAGGCAGAGTCAACAAAATTGAATATCCGCAAACGTGATCTTATTCTTGAGCAGACGAAGGGCGGCTTTTTCGTATTTTTTGCCGCAAACTTGTTAGGCGTCAAGATTCCTTACAACTTTCTGTTTACTGATAAAAAAAATACTCGATTTTGGACGACATAACCGACATTTAGATGAATCATCTCGTCGAAAAATGTCTTTTGCGGAAGTCAATAATATTTATTATATGGGATGGAAAGCTTGACGCTTGCAGATACTATGTATGTTAAAAAATCTTGACATTTTGGAAATATGGGTCTATTGGACGATACTACGTGAACTATACTGAATGTTTCTGGAGCTGCATACTTACGTTAAATATATTATAAAACTAATTCATATTTTTGAAAATGGAACTCTTTGGCTATAGAAGACATTTTATTTTTAATGTCTGTTTTTTGTTTTTTCTATATGGCACCATCTTAAAAATTGCGTGTTTACCTATCGATGGATCTAAGTAAAGAAATTTTCGATGTATAATTTTTTACAATTTTCGCTGTAGTTTAAGTCAACAAGAAAGTTACCAAAAACATTCATTACCATTTGGTGATGAAGCCTCGTGTCGTAGCTATACGTACTTCTGGTATAATTATTCAAACATGGGCCTTTTCATCTCCAAAACGATTTACGCGGTAACAGCGGTAACATAAACTAACATTGATGCTGTACAACAACTAATTCAGTCGGAAAAAAATAACATATCAGCCAATTCGTACAACATTGAACATTGGCATGAGCCAAGTGCAATAGATTTTGCACTTTCACGTACACCTGAAAGTTCGGAATTTTAAGCTATGTTTGAGGTGGATACGGCATGATTTAACGGCGTTTAAAAACGACAGCATTCAGAGTGGTGTGATAAAAAAATACGACCGAGGGCAATCATTAGCAGTATATCATATCGCAACAGAAGACGAAAGCTGGGTGTACTGTTACAAACCTGAAGGATAGAGGCAATCGCCGAATTATGCTTTGGAGGGTTTGTCGACGATCCCCCATACAAGATTGGGAATAAGATTCATAGTCAGGCGAACCCGTCACCCTGGAGCATTTCAACGAACTTTATCTTTATACCGCCCCGAGATGAATGCCGATTTTTTTTGATAAAACAATCCACTAACCCATCATCACCAATAGGCCGCGTGCGTCCGACTCCTTACCACGAGGCATTGGGAATTTTCAAACCCAGCGGGGTCCTTGTGCCCACGCTCCTAAATTTAGATGGATTTCTCCATCCACCCGTTTGGTCCCAGGATCAAAGTCGTTGCGCGACCTCTACCAATCGTAATAACGCGGCATTCCGTAACTTGGAAATATCGCAGACTTGTGTCGTCCTTTACTCGGACTGTAACCCGACATCGGGAGCTATCAGTCGTTTCTAAGGGTAGGTGACGACAGAACGACACCTACCCCCGCGTCTTAGGGACATACGTTCCCAGATCCCACCGATTGACAACAGTCAATCGACTGAGACCCAGAGGGGTATGTTCGGCCGGTATACCCGCCCCGTGCGTCAGCCGTCCAGCTCCGCCCGAAGTTTCGTCCCCAGATCTGCCGCACAGTAGTTTCACCGGGTTAGTCCGTCTTCGAGGAGCCTCTCGGATAGGAGCTGCCTCGCGAGTTGAGCTGACCAGATCATAAGCGGTCATTATAGCCCAAGCTACACGGAACCGTTAGGAGCCGCATCCCCCATACAGTCGGACTTTGTACCCTTCGATTTAATTTTGTTTCCAAAAATTAAGGCTAAACTTCGATGTATACGGTGCATGACCCTGGAAGCGACAGTGATAGCATTCCGAGAAGCCATTGAGGAGATCTCTAAAAAAGACTGGGCCAATTGCATTTCCCAATTATTTCAAAAAATGAAAAAGTGTATAAATGGTCAGGGAGAATACTTCGAAAAGTTAGGGAGAATACTTTGAAAAAAAAACGGTAAATACAATTTAAACATGTTTATTTTATCATATATCCAATATAAGTATTTTATTTTATCAGAATCCAGAAACTATCAGTATGGCCTAAGCACATACAAGCTAGATTGGCAGAGTCAGGAATGAAGATATTTTAAAGCTTTTGAGTAAAAACACAAAAATATCTAGAAAAATAAAGACCCGAATTCGTTCTCTCGAAATATAAAACCTTATGAAACTAATATTTTAAGGCGAAATAGCAATAAACTGAACTCCAGGATCAAGAAGAATACCTTGGCACAGTGATCTAACAGAATTGTATCAGAAATCTTGTCAATATTTAACCTGGCCAATAAAAATTATGCCAAATAGAGTAACCTCAGTAACGACTAAAAGGCCCTGTTGAAGTAAAAGAGATACTTATTTATAATATAGGAATGATTTGTAGAAAAAAATATCGCGTTTTCGAATTGAAATATGGGAGTATTCCTAACAATTTATAAAAAAAAAAATAGGAAATAATAAACATTATCTTTATTTTTTGGGTATGGACATTTTTATATATACATTTTTATTGTCAAATTGTGAATATATTTTTTATTTATTACATAAGAATGATTCAAAAACAATGATTCTGCGTCAATCGTAACTAGGCAGCGCCCGTACCAAGGAAGGCTTTTTGGTTGAAGAAGGTTCCTTTAGGTTTGATTGAAGTTTCGGACCGAACGTATTCCCCAAATGTTTGCTTTCATAATATATTTTTAAAAATGATTCGAATATCTAGTTAAATGTTATTAGGGATTTGGTCAAAAATTTATTAAACAATTATAATTTCATTAGTGCATAAATAATTATTAGAGCATAAAAAAAAACATTGAGAATAAAAAAATATTGAAGCAGTATTTTATACGTATTTAGAATAAACGTATTTTTTCCTTTTCTTGACTATGCTAATTTGATAACTTTGGGCACAATTTATAATTAAAACATAGTCGAGTCGACCTTGGTACGGCATTCGGCCTAGTCAGGCATACCTTGAATATCACCTTTTTAAGCTTTTCATTTCGGAAAGAAATTTATTCTTATTCTTACTCTTATAGCTCTAAGAAATTTATTTTCTCACATATATAGCTCGTTTCTGGATTTGCAGTAAAAAGGATTCCAGACCGAGCAATATACTCATGCACTAGACGCAATAAGGCTTTGTACAGTAATAGCAAGTCTGAACGAATGAACTAAAATGATACAACTTCCATAGTACGCATTCTTAAGTTTATTTTCAATAGTATAATTTTTTGTTTATTTTCGACATTAATGAAACTCGACGTTTCTTGTCTGAATCTAAAGTCCAGTCAAAAATCGGTCATTGAATGGCAGCTCTTACGCATACTTTACAGAGACATATTTTTCCTAGTTTACGTCGAAGAAAAGTTACAAGATTGCCATACTCGCTAGTTTGGGTATGTAGATGGTAAAAACTGGATGAATGGTGCAACTAAACGTATGCCTAATTGTTATTTATTCCAGTGCTATTCGGGCAGAAGATTATATTTCAACCTTTTCTATCATAATGATTAGATTGAAGTTTATATGTTTTTCGCTAATTTACAGCATGCAAAGTAGAACCGCATAGTGGTGTCAATTTTCTGTAGTAGATATGTAGGTTAGCGCAGATGATGAAATCGTACGATTTTGTGTGGTAAATAAGGCCTAGTCTTATAGTAACGACTCTTGCAGGTGTTCTAAGTTTCGTCGATCATATTATCCACGATTTCCACTTTTTCTTTCGCAAAAAAATACTTTGTGTTACAGTAAAGTAAGTAAAGTAAAGTCTTGTTTTCGAGCAACATTTAAAATTCGAGTTTGCATCAAAGCTCAATGTTTTGAGATCCTGGAAATACAATAAAGTGATTTTTTGAAAATTTATCTCTGTATCTGTACTGTATCTCAGAAACTATACGACCACATAGGACCAAATTACGTACAAAAATAGTTAATACCAGATTTAAAAAGGGGATGAGAGATATCCGCTATTTTGTTTCAAAATGGCGGCCTTTTCAACGTTTAAAAAATCATATATCCGTTAATAGAAATTAAATAAATATGATTTAAAGTTCTGCATTTACCCTTATTGGCCCTTTAACCGCAACAAACTGTTACATAACTAGCAAATTTGTGATAAAAGAAAATCTTTCAACACAAAACAATGAGTTAAAAACATTTAGAAGTAACCCTTGTGATCCCTGCTCGTATATATGTGATTCGTAAAACTGTTTAATTGTATGAGGCTATACAACAAAATTGTGATATTAACGTTTACTCTACCGCTTTGCATAAAACGCATAAAACAAACCTGTAAATTGGTACTCAAAATAGCGACTATAGAGCAATTATGTTATATAACTGGTTTTGATGGTTACCTTTAAAAAATCGATGTGAACTAATATGGCTCTCAAATCATTAATATAGCGCTGGTGATATAATGGGACTATTGCAGCTGATATAGTAGATATTATTGCGCCTGTTATAATCAAATATGCTTTAAACAGGCTTTTCGCCTGCGTTAAAAAATCATAATCGGGCCTTCATTAACACCCAAATCATGTAAACACGCATTGTGCAAGACTTTTTTCTCTTCTTTATCGCCAAAAAAATACACAGTCGTTTTATAGGGATATCTCGACAAGAGCTTTCTGCTCCATATAAGAATTTCTATTATATTATAACATCCACCGCGACCATATTTAGATGTTTATAATCGGTTGACTTAACACTCAAGCGTTTTAAACCCGCAACTTTGATTCGTTTTACATATATTGACATCTTCAATAGTATTTGACAAATAAACTTAAAAATATATAAAATACTAAAAATTGTGGGTGACATAAAAAACACTAATAATATACTACCTACTCATTTATCAATAAAATTGCAATCGCAAGTGACATTGAACTATTTATGGCGATACGCTCTCTTTACAGATTAGACATAAATAGCGTAATGAATGACAATGCTGGAATTTGTTATTATTTATTTATCAGGGAGAACTCATGGTATAACCCCACATGATTGTATTGTGATGAAAAATCATCACAATCCCCACTATATTATTAAATGACTGATGATCACTGTCGCTGTGACTATTTTGTCACTTTATTGTGATTCAAGTGATTAAAAGTGACTGATATCATCCAAAAAGATACAACAGACAAACTCATATTACAAACATATATCGAGCTAGTCCTACGTGGAGGAACAATATATCATTATAAATAAGATAAACGAATTTACCATGTGAAGTTTTTAGCACACGACGTTTCGGCGTTGTTGCAACCGACGTTGTCCAGGGTAGACTGTCTACCCTATCTAGACCAGTATACCCTGGACAACGGCGGTTGCAGCATCGCCGAAACGTCGCTGCTAAAAACTTCACACGGTAAATTCGTTTTATCTTATTTATAATGTCAGACAACCGCGATAGGCTTCGACAACAATAGATCCACTGTATCACTAAAATATTCTAAACGAGGAGCTCTTTCCGCGTTGTATGAATAGACTTTTCTAACAAACATATATACCAATCAGGAACTCCATTTTGAATCCCGAAAACCTACATCGGACCAATATACAGCTACGTTTTGCTAGTTGAGTATTTATTATGCACGTGGCACCCCTGCTGTAGACTAACCGCACCCATCCGTCGACTCGGCCATTAATTTGGCGTCGACGCGAAACTATTTTCGTACTAACGTCACGGAAGTGACGTCATCATGGTGAAGGGATAGTTTTGGCGGGAGATGGGCCCGTTTAATGGCTTTCCCGAACCCTACTCCGTCAGAATTAGATGTTTCAGACTCGTGTCGAGTTTGAAATCTTAATTTTGAACTAAGTAATCACTTTTTACTTTATGGTTTATGGTTTTCCTCGGATCATAAAATAAATATTGATTGATGAAATCAATTTAATTAGGTGCGTAAATTTGATCCTCCCTTTTACATTACATCAATATCTATTCTAAAAGTCGGAACGTTTTATGGCCGAAGAACGGCATAATGTACTTGTGCTATCAGCTCTTTGCTTTGATATTTCCTATTTTATCCAGCTCTAAGTTCGTATAAGATGAGCACAACATGCAGTTGTTATTACATCATTGAGAATATTGTAAACCTCAAAAATGTCAGCACCAAATCCTGAATCGACGTCCCTTGGATGTGTGCAGTTATTATAAATACTAGTAAAACTATTTATTTTCAAGAGCGAGCGTATTGTCTTGCGACATTATCTCTCAGCTAAACAATAACTTTAGTATCTGGATATTTTAGTTGCTAGCCCGCATTTATTGAAGATGTGGGCATTGCGTAACCTATTCATTTCTAAGTAAGGTCTACATTATCCATACCAATAATACGCCCTTTACATAGTTATAGTTAATTAGGAGTTTCAAACAATTGTCATTAATATAGGTACCTGTATATGTGTAATAAATTATGTCTGAACCATTAATGTTTTGGTGAGAGTTGGCCGTGATGAGACAGCTCTTCTACATTATAACTATAATATTATTAAAATGATCAATGCTCTTTACCTAACTGATAGATATATATTTCATTGTTCTTTCTTTAAGTGTCTATTTAATTGTGTATTAGGTAATTATTATTATATTATAAATTGTTTTAAATTTTTCCACTTTACCGATAAACTGACTCCTTAATGACAAGGTTTCTAGCTGAAAACTCTCGTTATTTGCAGTTTTTGGTAGTGAGATTATGCAGCATTTTTTCATATTAAGTAATGAGGGATTTCCCATTTTTAACAATTCTTAGGTGTATGCTTTGTTGCATTGATTTTTCTGTTTCGCTTAATAAATGCAAATAAATAGGGATGTTTCATTTTTGGTCATACCATTTTTGGGAGGTTTTGGGGCCTGGTATTCTCA
>JAOPUG010000276.1:28788122-28804738 GCA_027564375.1 Micropterix facetella | reverse complement strand
CGGCTAGATCGATTTTTTTATAAACGCTGGAATCCTTAAAATGTCTTCCATGTACATAATATATCAGTGCCTTTTATACATCAAAGAGAATCTGTTGAATTGCGATTTTCATTCCACTCGACACAGCCACAATAATCGGAATAAAAACAATGTCATACTGCCAAAAGTACGATTGTAAAATTAAAAAAAAAAACATTTTTATATATTAGTTTTAAATCGTATAATGCATTACCGTCATCCACGAGAAAACTTGAGATGACAGCTTATAAAATCTGTTTAAAAAACCATCAGTCAAACATGCCCTTTATAAACTGGATAATATTGCGTCCACAATTGTTCGGTTATAAATTATTATAATATGATTATTAAAATTAACAAAAAGAAATAAAAATATCATTTTATTTCTAAAAAAAAAATAGCTATCTTTGATCGTTCTTTTGACTATTTGTTTATTTATTGTGTTGGTTATTTTAATTGTTGTCATTGTTTTCGATTACTATTAATTATTTATTTTAAAATTATTGTTTGAATATTGAATATTTGGTTATCTTATGTGTAAGATATACTGTCATCCAGTGCAGTAATCATTTCAATTGATCAGTATGATTGTTTCATTGCTTCAGCCTGTTATTGTTTTATATATTTGACTAATTGTTATTATTAGATATTATTTTCTTACGATGTGTCATTTTCTAAAATATGACGTTAATTCTATTATCCTGTTTATGGAATAATTGTAAATGAATAATTCATAAAATACTGTTTATGGAATAAATAAACGATGATGATGATGAATAGGCAAAATTAGAGCGTCTACGAAGTAATCGTGCATCATGACATATGAGGGAGGATAAATCAGTTGCGGTTTTGTTTGTAACTATTTTTGGTGTTTAGCAATGTGAAATAGCCTACATTGGGAGCTATTTAGGATGGAAAATTGGAATTGAGACATTAATGAGAGGACTCGAGTCTCTTTGTTAATATTCCTTGCAGTTTCAGTTTCATACCCTATCTCGGTTATTAGCTTGAAATGTTTGTAGTGTAAAGTTACCGGAAATATCAAACAGCGCTGCACTTTATAGTGCAGTAGGGAAACTTGGAAATTGGATCGATGACGTCATCATCCGCATAGTTAATATTTATATTGAAGAGCGAATCCATTATTCCGCATCAAAGTTTAAGATAAAAATTGTGTATTCAATAAACTGATACGATTAGATAAAGAAAATTCAAATGGCAGTACAAATCCATGTATTATTAGGTCATCTAATCAAAAAGTATATTCCAGTCTCTAAGAAAGCATTTTTTATACCTAAATTCCTAGTTATCCTGCGTATCATCCCGCCCTCTCATGTCTTCCAATCCTTGCGGACAATTATCTAAATCCTAATTATTTTCTTTAAATATTGGCATTTTTGTTATATGATATTTTTTTAAGTATAACGTCTTTCCGTTTATTTTACTCTACTGGCACCTACAATCATTCACCTTCACGAAGGTTGGCCGTAAGAGATTGTAATTTATGCAATAAGTACGCCTGTTTTATGTTTTATTGTAAAATATGTAATATTTTTTTTATCTATCTATCTATGTCTTCCTTAACGCTTACTATGCCTCCATTGATTATTAGATTTGGGTCTTAAATACATTTTAATATTATACCATGCATTATACGAGTATCATAAGATTTGAGGTTTTTATTTTTTCTAGTCCCGAACTGATACTTAATTCCAAAACACTTTTAACAATATAACCACTATATTTGTCTGACATTTGTTATATGCTACATTTCTCTAAAACTTTTGACTCAGAAAATTGGCATTTAATACTGGACTATATAATATAAACCGTAATAAATGGGCATATAACTATACACATTAAAAGTAAGAAATATGTCATGATTATGATGATAATATGGGGATATAACCGATCATATGACTTTCCGTATTAGCACCTAAATATCTACATATTGTCCACCATTCTCTATTATAGATCCCGCAATCAGCTCATCTAAGAAACCAGTCACAGAATCTACGATGGTCGGTGCGCACATATCAGCTATAGTAGTCTCGTATAAGCATATTATTTTGCCTTTCTTAAAGCTAAAGCCAGGCATGTACATATTACACGTTCAGCCAACTATGTTCTGTTCCGCAGCTCCTGAATACGGAGTCGTCAATAATCCAGGCAGGCCTACTCTCTTCCTCAAGTTATCCCTGGGAAGTCTCAGGCAGTAGCTTGTTAATCTTAGAGGGGGTTCCCTAAGGGCCCTTTTGTTAGTCTCAGGTTTGTTTCTCTCCGCATGTGCTTTGTCTACTCCTTGGTTCCGTTACTCATTGCCTCTCACTTTTCTTGACATAAATACGTTTTTGCTCTTCAATCATTTTGTAAACACCTTGGTGATAGTGTCATAACCTTAATTATCAAAGTCGTAACAGGTTGGTCATTGAATTTTTTGAAAGAATACATTATGTCGTTTTGCCTAGCTACTTTATGGTTTCGTGGTAACGCTCTAGAATTCGTTCAAAAATTATCGCGTAATTTAAACGTTATCTAGATGGGTTCGCGGGCCGTTTCCCGACGCTCGTTCCGCCGCCTTCAGCGCTGCGTTGCCAACGATAACATTAAATATAATATTTTGGCATCCATGCTAGCATTTGTGACTTCTGCCAACAATATTTTGTAATGATGGGATATGCGGATTGTTATTTCTGGAGAATCGGTTGTTAATGAAGAGGACAGGTTAGAAGTCTTCTTTTGCACGTAAAATTACTGTTAAAACTTGTCTTGGAATAACTGTAAACGAATAGCAGATTCCTCTAGTGTCAACTGCCAGATATTTGAGATTACTCTTTGACCCTAATTTGCAGTTTGAAAAACACGTCAGCAGTGGAGTTGTGAAGCTTCGCTCATCTTAAGGCCCTGTACAGAATTCGTATGTACCTCATCGTCAAGTCAGGCAGCTCCAGAGAATTTAACATTTTAGTGCCAGATACTGCTTCAATATCTGACCTGACCATCACGCGTCTCCATTGCTTAGGGTAGCCATGGTAACATGAGTCAGCGACGGAAAATTCACTCCGCAACCGTACTAAGAGTAGTCCGATCTGAGCAACCGCAATACCTCTACTCACTGATGAACCGTGAATACGCGCCACGTTTCAATTCATTATACCAGATATACATATAGGTACGAAATGTCGCTTCATCACCAAACGTTAATTGAAGTCTTTGGCAACTTTCTTGTTGACTTAAACCTCAGCAAAAATCGTAAAAAAATCATACATGGAAAATTTTCTCGACTTAAATCCATCGTTAGGTAAACACGCAATTTATAAGATGGCAAGCCAAAGAAAAAACAAATGACAGACATGGCCAGTTCCAGAAACTTTCGGTATTGCCCAGTATAATAACATATACATTTGTGATGATGTTTGTTCTACTGATGGTGTTGCAGCTGCCTGGTGGTACCGGCGTACCTATGTCGATTTTAGATGCCGTCCCAGGTATCTGGACTGCGAGAGGTTCGCGGTGGTTATAAGAGTGCCTTATCCGTCGCTAATAAACTCTCCTCATAGACATAAACTTGTTACGTAGAATTACATCTGAGTGCCTTAAGTATTTTATTGGAATTCGAATAAAGGTGTATTAATCAGTTGAGCCTTAGATTAAAGTAAGCTTGACACTCGCAAAGTAGGACGATCACCAAGCATACACATCAGGAACAGTCGTCTTTCCTACGGATGGGTTATTCTTTATTATTTAGTTTTCCCCATTCCACGCGTATCCCTTCATTAGATTTCTTGCTCTCTGTCCAGGATATTATCGCTGGAAAGTTTGATTAACTTGGTCCGACATATCTAAATCATTGCTGGGCCAAGTTAGAGTTGTGGTTCCCAATCGGTGGTCCGCGGTGGTGAGAGCCTATCGGTGCACTCCTAGAAGTGACAATTAAAAAAAAAGCGAAATAATGACTTGCGACCGGCCTGATGAAATAACAGTTGCCAATTATAAATAAAATAAAATCGGATTTTACCTCGTGACGTTTGAAGCAATCAACGTCTCGACGTAATAGGGTAAACTCTATCCTGGACAACGGCGGTTGTCCGATGTCCGAAAAAGTCCGATTTTGTTTTATTTATAATGTGCAAGTATCTAACGTTTCACAACAGTGGCTAATAGTATTAAAATACTTCTAACCTAAGATGCCATCTACTTCCACTTTCTAGGTCGTTGATTTTTGATAAGAATTATAATGGGATGATTGGTAGAGAAAAAAATATATAATAATTGGTTGGAACCATTTTCTGATGCGAAATTTCTGATGACATTTAAATTAAATGAGATAAAGCTGCTGAAGGTAACCAAAAAATACATTTTTATCTCAGTCTCCTAAAGTATGTAATTTTACTAAAATTTAATCAAAATGAAGATTAGTGAAAAGTCGAAGATGTACTGTATATAATTCAGAATTTTGTTGAAGAAGAATCATAGTAAATTGAGAATAAACATAATGCATAAGCAATGCAACAAAATTTTTATTAAACCACTATAATTTTCTAAAAAAAATATATGTTGACTAGGGAGACTCCACCCCACCACCCTAATCGAGAAGGTGATACGTGACGTGAGAAATTCTTGACAGGGTGCCACGGTGCCATAAAGGTTAAGAACCACTGAGGTAGAGGTTTGAAGACCAGTGGCAGTGGAAGAGTACTGTTTTGGGGGAGAGGGGGGGGGGGTCGGTAGAGGTCCCCTGAGTACCTTCTCAATTTGTAGTGAAGATTTTTATTACTAGTTAAATTCTTCATACACATGTCTACAATATTGGGTTTCTCTATTGCTGATTCCAAATATTTTTCGGAGGCTTCTATTAAGTATCGACTCATTCTTGTGCGGGTAATCCTATTTATGATTTTTGATTTTGCTCTCGACGAGCTACATGGAAAGATGGATGCAGCGCGGGTGAATTTGAAGTGCAGCAGAGCGAAAGGGCATGCATTATCAAACAATTTGTGAAGTTTGCTATTTGATGTTCGTAGGCCAATTTTTTTGTGATTACCATGATAACCATAATTACGGTAGATAATTGTAGTTTTTGTTTATCTAAAACCAGGTGACGTTTTTGTTTATCTAAAATCATAATTGAAGATGTTGAGGGAGAGCAGGTTTAGTCCTAGCCTCCCCTTTCCTCCGCCAATATCGATGGCTGCTTACTCGTTCTTTACCAAATTCCGGTATCCAAGCGCCTAGAGCTACCACCATACTCACTCATGCCATAATTAGTCGTGTTAAAGCATGGCATTTTTAATTATTGTATTGCAATCGGCAACTCCGCTTCAGGCGAATGTCGTAACTCGCGTAACTTCAGTCCGCGACCGCCGTCCACCCGAGACGCACGCCGTGCGCGCGGGGAAACTCGAATTTTCCCGACGTGTTTTCTGAACCATTTCGCGCCGCTATGGCCGTCGTCGCCTACCACCACCCGTAATAGCCAAAGGTTAACGATTGTGACTAGTTATAAAATAGTGCCGTCTTCCTCTCGCCAATCTCGGCGATTTAGTTTACCTCTATCGCATCTGGCCGAGATGAAGTGCGATGTGTTGATAACGTAAAAGCGCAATTCTTGGTTTTTGTTGATTTTCGCGTCGCGATTGTCGCGAACAATTGTTCTAGGTCAGGGTCTCGAGATCGAGCAGTAGGTCATCCCGTCTAGCGGGACATACATTATAAATATCACAATAATAACTTTTCGACGTACAGTGTAATAATGAAATAATCGTATTATTATATAATTATAATAATCGTATTATTATATATTAAATAAATCCTGATTATGTATATACGTGTTTGCACCTAGTAGAATAGGGGATGTATAGAATGATCCTTTATTTGTAGAATTTGCTTTAATATTTCTAATATCTGAATTAGTCAAATTTTAATTTGCCAATTCTCAACAAAACTAATCACGAATAGTTCTTGTATTGTAAGTGTTATTTTCGACGTTGTTGCCAAGTTAAAAATTACCGAAACCATTTAACCATCGCCAATTACTGAATCGCGGCCTTCTTTATCATACGCTCTTGTCTAATCTGTCACCACATGAGTAACAAGCGCCAAATTAGTGTTAGTGTTAAGTGTTTTAAGCGTCTAAAGGGCGTTTCACACATTTACTGATGTGAGACTGTGTGGTTTCACAGAGACCGTCATGTTTGCGCCGACGTTCAAGGCGAGAGCCCCGTCGCCAGGTAAACCTTTTTTGAGGTTGCTGTGTCTGATTGTACTCGTGTCAATGTCACCCGAGAAACATGTATTAACCTTTCCATAGTGTTGTTTGAATGAATTTTTGACTAACTTTTTTAACTCTTCTTGATATTTTTGAGATTGATTATCCGCTTAATCTTCTATTGGGGCTGGACATCGTTATATATCATGCATTCCGAATTGTTTATCTCCACTTATTGCAATTCACGCTTCTTGTTAAGCAGAATATCGGTTTTTTAATTTCCAATAAACTCAGAAATTGGTAGTTTTGAGTTAATACATTAGAAAAAATATTCACAATCGCCATTCTAGATTAATTTATTATGGGAATAAATTAATCTAGAATGTCTTGATAGCGATGTTACTAATACTTTAGTCATGTGTCAAGATATTTATTAACCCATATACCTGTTGTGTCTAGAGCAGCAGAATTTGAGCATTCATTCTAGTCTTAATAGTTTAGTCTAGTCATATCTTCTGCAGAGTCAAATATTTTCACTGCTTTTCTCTACGTTTCTTTATTCATGTGTCAAGATTTTATGTTTTTCTACATTTTAAAAGTAAGGATGATAACATAACAGGAAATTGTCTACTTACTTGATCTCCTGCTGCTGCTTCATACCGTAATATTGTTATATTATGGTATGAAGCAGCAGCAGAAGATTATTGGTCCACCAAATTATTTAGAGCGAGTTGCGCCAACGCCGGTCAAAAAAAATAGTCTCTGCTTATAACACCACTAATCATGGATAAATCCAAAATTCGTTTGCACCACAAGCTGTTTATATTAGTTAAGTTTGTCAACCGGGACTTGGATCCCGGTTAGCATTCGTTTAAACCGACCGTTAGTGCTACTTTCAAAATTTTCGACGTTAGATTTAAGCGCCGTATACGTGGATTGTCTGTATCCAAATTGTTAAACATCCAGTTCATAACGCAACGAAAGATATAGAAAGAGGACCTCATGATATAAACAATGTTTGGCTGTGAGTCGGCGGGATTGTGTTCAAAAACTTCAAAAAAGCATTTTTGAGGCATCCAACGCAGCTGACCATGGTTGAATAACCGGCGCCCGAAATTCGTTCGCGCAAGCCATCAAAAGATAACCAATATTAAGTAACTGCTTTTAAGACACAGGTTGGTACAAGTTGTTCTAATAAACGCAAGAGCGTTTAACTGTCAAAGATAGGACCTGTAAAATGTCCTGCTAAAATTGAGAATCCTGAATACTTGTATCCGTATCCGTAGATTGTATCCGTAACGTCTACACTAATACCAGCCCAACGAAGCGTTGATTTGACTTAGAGATGCTCAAAACATAAAAACAGTGTGCGATAAAGATGTCTATTTTCACCCATTCGCAAGACTCTGAGGAAATACTAGGGCTGATTGATAGAGAAATGGTGGTAGTAGTTTCAAATATAATTTGCAATAGACAAGTTTTATTCTTCACGAGAACACCTGTCAAATATTGATGCTTTGCAGTAAAACGTGGAAGTGGCAAAGTCGAATATGTCTGTGAAGATAGAAAAAAATGAACTTCACTCTGCCATAACATGTTACGTTTTAGGAGGAAAATAGACAATTTAGATTGAAGCTGGGGACTCTTTGCCTGCGATTAGTATACGAGTAGTTACAAACTTGTGAACTCGAAAAAGTTGTGAAGACGCAGAATGCAGTGGTCACCCAAAAGAACGGACGACCCCAGAAATATTATAAAATCCGCAAAATCAGTTTGGATGACCACCGTCTTGCGTGGGACAGGGGAGATCATGGACATCTCTTCAGAACGTGCATTTAATATCATACACGATCGTTTGAGGATGGAGAAGCAATATTCACGATGGATGCCCCGTTGTACACAGCTGATCAGGAGCGACGTTTCAAGCGTGATCCAAATGAATGTTGAGCTGTTTCATAATATGTAATGAGACGAGGATCCACCACTATACACCAGAAATCAAGCAGCGATTAAAACAGTGAATAGGAAATGGCCAACCTGCACCAATGAAAGCAAAGGCGGGTTCTTCAGCCGGCAACAGTTTTCTGGGAAGCCCAGGGAATAATGTTCATGGATCATCTTGAAAATTTCAAAGCTATTGACGGCGAGTATTACGCAAGCTTGTTTCAGAGGTTAAGTAACGAAATCGAAAAAAGACGTAATTTATTAAATAAAAAGTCTTGTTTCATCACAACAACGCGCCGGTTCACACGGCTTCTGTTACAGTGCGTAAAATTCAGGAACTGGGTTTCGATTTGCTGTTCCATCCACCTTATTCGCTAGACTTGGCGCCATGTGACTTCCATTTGTTCCTAAATCTGAAAAAATGGCCAGGTGGAATGAAATTCTGGAACAATACGGAAGCCATTAATGCTGAAAATGACGATTTCTAGGTCTTTGAAATTTTGTTCTACTTAAACTGTATATTAGCCCTGGACTAAATGCGTCAAGGTGGAAAATAAGACTATGTAGAAAAAGAAATAATTTAATTTCTAAAACTTTTTATTTTACCGTTCGTTTCGTATGATCATTCAGAAGGAGGATTCGCCAGGCTGTATTATACCTAAGACTCGATGTCGAAGACACCATCATTATCTACATCTTTGAACGTACTGCTTCAAATTCTGACCTTTAAAAGAGATTATTCACGGAATTCGCTATCGATAAAAGCCAGTCGAAGCTCCTCCTCCACCAAGAAATAAAGAGAATTACAATCACTCGATTCATTAACATATGGAAGCCGATAAAATAATACAAAAGTTAATATCACGTTCCATTTCGCCACCGCGTTAGTTTTGGCTATATTTCTCTATGGAGCGTGGAAACATGGACCATTTTAGCCAATGAGAGACAGAGTTGAAATGTGATGATAGCCGCGAATGACTCGAATTCCCAGGATTGACAAACGCACAAATGTGGACATGTTTGTTGACGAAAACACAAATGAACGAACAAATGTTTCTTCTATTCGATCATGTAAACGAGGTGAACAGTCTCGGAAACTAGTGATTATCGGAAATGTTGAGGATATAAGAGAAATAGGTCGAACCCCAACAAGATGGCCAAATCAAGTAAAAGAGTCTGCTATCTCAAAATTCTACATGGTGGAAGACGATGTGGTGATCACGATCTTAAGTCATGAACGACTACAAATACACAGAGTGATCGGTTGGCTAGAAAATACATTTGTTACGATAAGATTGATCTTAAGACCGACTTTTTTTAGTACGTCAGTCATGTCTTTCGATATGTTTTGGTGGGTTTCATGATTTGGTAGTTCTTGAATTGTGTTTTTGTGTAGTGGTCTTTAGTGAGTGTAATCTAACTTTAATCTGTTCACCTCGTTATCCTATCTAATTCATTTCCTTGTCGTTAAAACATTGTGACTTCGCTTGTCTTTATTTCCTTTCATTGACTAGGTCATCCGTATCGTTATTTTTATTTTTCCCATTACTTTTTTGGAGATGTGAAGAGTTCTGACGTATATGGGCATCATTATCCAATATGCAGCATGGAACAAATTAAAACAAAAGCGAAGCTAATTTGCATTTGGCCCGTGAATAATAGCGTGGCATGAATTTCTATTTTTGAATGAATGTGAATTGTTCTTTTCAGTTTCTGTGAAATCATAATTGTTTTTTTTTTGTATTGCTTTTAACATGAGTGTTGTTGTTTGTTTTTGAATAATACTTGAATATGATGTTTTTTTTTATATTTAGGTGGGTCTGGCTACCCATACTTTTAGTGTGAATTGTTCGTGATGTAAAACGTTTCTTTTCTTTACGGAATTCCTGCCGACTTAGCTAATGGAGTATCGTCAACAGCTGTCGCATGAAAATACAATTTAAATAAGTACTGAACACGGCGCACCACGCAATCGTTTGTTTTTCCCCGAATACTATTAACGCATTCGTTGCATTTTCTTCAAACGCCTCACAATACTCATATATAATGACTGCGGGTAATTGAAACAAAATAACTGACACTGTCATTATTATCATGTGATGTTAGATAACATACGTGGTAGTTTGAAACAATCTCGTGAAAATATAACACATTTTCTTCAAATTTTGTTGTTTGCGTTTTACATGTCTAGGTAATTCTCGCCTTCATTCTCTCATTTTCGAATTCGAGTCTTCTCTCGAATGACGCGGTAACAAAATTACAAATTTCAGATTTAAAAATTAAATAAGAAAATACAATTTCACTTAAAAAATCATTCGAAACTGATGGCAGCCACGCTGATTCTAATACATACTAAATTACATACTAAATTATTGATAATTATATTTTTAAACCCATTCCTTAAAATACATAATGTAGGCATCTGGAAGTAAGCACTGTTCAAATGCACGGTGAGCCTATATAATACGGCCAGATAATGCACAACTCCAGGTGACTGTGGGGCAAGATGGGGTAGGAGCAAGACGTGGTGGCGAGGGTTTTCGAAGTTTCCGTGGCGTTCTTTTTAACTGTTGATGCATGACGTTCTCCTCCCGGCCTACAATGACCAACCTTCAGCTGCAGGCTTGGTTTTAATGAGAGCGGTTTGTTATTTTCTATTTCTCGCCATTTCTGTATAATTTATAACGTTTTTTGAGTCCATGACATTGAGGAATAAACTATATTAGATATTTTTGTATTTGCTTCGGAACCACCAATAAGTGTAGTTTATGTAAGTTTTCTATACAAATTGAGGTAGAAGTAGCAATAATGTCTTATAATAAGTATGATACGGGGGTTGATTGGATGCGGGTACCGCCATCTTACCCCATCTAGCCTTTGCAATATTTATTACAACAGAGTTATAGAGCTACTTGTAAAATAATTTTTAGCAACGATTCTTGTTGCAGTTACAGCTCTACAGACGTTTCTCAATACGTAACTGTGTACGGAAGACGAAAGTATATTTTATTTCACTTAATAGTATGCAAATGTAAAGTATACTTCTGGTTACCCATTTTCATTAACTTTCAAATAATTTATTCTTCTAATTTTGACCCCCTCCATGCCCCGCTCTACCCTGTTTAAAGTGATTTACTCCCACGTTATCGACGCACTCTCACTCTCACTTGTGCGTGTTTCCCTGAACCACCATTAAAATTTCTTTGCGCTGCGCGGTAATGAGCGACGATCGGACGATTTAATTGATCGTTCGGTTATCCACGAGCGCGTAATCGCGCTATTAGACGCGGAAGCACGTGCTTCACGCACATTCCGATGGCGTTCGTCGGCAGAACCGACTATTTTTAATCGATCCCAAAATCTACATAAACAGCCGCGGGACGCTATGACGCGACGTCTCATGGAGCGAAAGCGCGCCAACACATGGCCCCGGGCCATTAGCGTGAAATCCGACCCTACGACCCTATGCTTTGGCAATACTGGGCAACGTTCGAACAACCGCCCATGAAAATATTAATATTAGACCAGTACACAATAATAATAATAAAATAACTTGTGTTTGCTCTATAAAAATTAAAATAGAAAAAGGTAAGTTTATTGCCACAAAGCAAAATATTGCAACTATCCTGATCGGGCAGTGCGGTAGTATATCATACAGTGCGGTAGAAATAAATATTACTAAAATGCTACTCACGTAAAAACAAATAAGTTTGTCTGTGTAAAATACAAACTACTATATTTAAATCTAAGTACGCCCGAAGAGAGGAAATTGGGAGAAGGAGAGAGAAAGAAAAGAACTTCTTAGAGAGAAGTAATCGTTGAGGTGAGTCTTGAATGATTTTAAAGAAGGTGAATTTCGTATGTTTGCTTGAAGATCATTCCAGAGTTTTACACTATGGACACTGAGACATCAGTATTTGGTGAAAAAACATACTTGAATAACACATACTTGGAACACACCTTAGAGTAAATTTAATTATTGTTATTTTTGAGTAGGCAGATACTATTTTTATTTTTAAGTATACAGATAAAAGTAAAGTCTAAAAAAATAGAATTAAAGAATTACACTATTAGAACACACTATTAACAGTAGATATCAAAGCTACAAAGTATTGAATCGGTACCTAATTGCACGGTGACCCTATATAATACGGCCAGATAGTGTACAATACTAGATGAGAGCGGGGCATGACGAGGTAGGGGTAAGACGGAGTGGTGAGGTTTTTCAATGTTCCCTTGGCGCTAGCTAGGTTTCTAAACTGTTTATTCATGGCGCTCTCTTCTCGACCCGCGATGACACCCACGCAACCGTTGACTTGGTTTTAAAAATATAAAAAAGTGAGATTGTTGCCACAAAGATCTTGCAACTAAATCAGGCAGTGCGGTGGTACAATATAGACTAACCGAATACAATAATAATCTAATATTTGATGACCAAAAATAATGACTATTTTATTACTTTTATCTGCATTCATCTAAATATTAACTTTTTTTTTCTCTCTTTTTTCATTACATTTTATGTTTATAAATATGTATGATTATTTTACTCTAGTTTTAAGTAATTATGATTTTTTAAAATTTCTTTTATTGTGATTTTATATTTACAATTTTGATTTGATTGTCTAGCTTATAAGAATTTATAATAGCTGTATACATTATCTAAATTTTGTTATGTTCGTTTTATTACTTAGTTTTTATATAAATTAATGTATTTATTGATAACAATTTAAATGTCCGCCTTAGAACAGGCTATGGCCTAGTTAGGCGACATTGAAATGGTATCATTGGCAGCAGTTTCTGGCAGTTTCTAAACATGTGATCAGTTTTTTACTATTGGATTTTCGTCTATCAAGTTTTTTTGTATATGTCAGTTTTGCTGTGGATTATTATGTATTACCTTAAATATATAAATAAATAAAAAATTGATAATTGCTATATCTTACATAATTATTCAATAGATAAATGTATCTACTTATATTTATTTCGTATTTATTGTATTATATTTATTTATTTATAATTTAATACTTAATGCTTTATTGATTTCAGTTTATGTATTATGAAAATAGTCGCTAAGCTCCAAAATTATTAAAAACTACCTGAAATGGTTAACTGTAAGAATTATAACGTCGGGGTCATGACTTTAACACATGTGGAATCGTTGGTAGTGCTGCGTTATTATTGAAGTTTCTTTATAGTAGGAAACCTATTACATGATGATGATGGACGGCGCCAGTGCGTGGCGCCGCTTAAAAGTTTACAATTAAGTTGAGACTTATATATATTAGTTGGCCAATTAGTGTTGATCTGACTCCTTGAATAACTGACGATGATGTGACTGATGTCTAGACTGAAGTACTGGCTTTTATAGTTATTCTATTGAGGGTTCATGAACGGGCTTCCTCTTGGTCTATCGATTACAATGCTATGCATTATCTTACTGCTTGGCGAGTGATTATTCATAGCTCGTTGTGAAACTTTCCTGATAATTTCTTGACGTATTTGTCCGAAATCAATTGACGTGTCTGAATCATGATTTGTTGTTTTATCCAATTATGTAAGTAGTTTACCATTTGTAAATTTTTGTCAAAGTGTGCAATAAATATGTTTCAATCAATCTATCAATCAATGGTATAAGGAACGATAATCCCTAAAACAATATTTTGTTATTTTAAATAAATACTCTAAATTAATTTATTAAAAATATATATATAAATCTCTTTTCCGTCAGTCGTCAGTTTTGAGGCAGAGCAAACCGAGCGGGAGTGAATGGAGTGGAGCGATAGTGAATGGGATCCTCTCTAACTGTTTCGACATTTGATTCTCTGGTTGTTTGATTAGTAAATCCTTTTTTTTTTTTTTTTTGGTTACAGCCAGGCACGCTACAATGATGCTCTATTTTACTATTTATTTATATTTGATCTTCGAGCTTGCTCCAAGCGCCTAAGCGCTGCCATGATGTGTCGCCTGCTATGGGCGGATCTGTCCACCCCGGACGTTTTAACGATATTGATCTTCTATCACCCCGAGGCGAAACACAGAGACTTAGGACGATAGACAAATATACATACCAAGCTCCACCTAGCTCCGTAAGAAACCAACTCCTTACCGCGAGGCACTGGGAATGTTCAACCCAGTGGGGTTCCTCGCGGCCTTACTCCCAGATTCGGACCAGATTACTCCGATCCCCGTCTGGTCCCAGGTTCGAGGTCGCTCGCATGGTCCTCTACCTCTAAAGCGGCATTCCTTACTGGAATTTGGCGGATACGGGGCGGCCTTTGCTCGGCAACTATCACCTGAGATATCTATATATAAGCATTAAAGGTACTTGCTTACCCCCGCAAGAAGCATACACTTCTAAACTCCTTCAGAATCAGTCAGCGACAACTCGGCCGGCCTGCCAGTCCCGTGCGCCAGCTGTCCAGGTCACGCCCGAGTCTTTATCCCCAGGTCCGCCGCCCAGCGGGTTCACCGGGTTGGTCCCTCTTCGGGGAGGCTACAGTCAATGTAAATTATAACAAAGACATCGGAACGACGTATGACGAAAGATTAAACTACATATTTTAGGATACTAACTTGTGTTTTCTTTTTTTGTGAGAAAATGTTTGGCGATTTTAAGGCTAGCTGCAAGTGAATAGGAGCTCTATTACGAACACTCTCCCTTTGCAATCGCTACGATTTGATTTGGTTTGCCAACTCGTCGCTAGGGGCGACTTAAAACGAAGTTTTCGTAATAAATACCGCAATTTGCAATTGCAAGATCGATTAAAAAGAGAGAGCGTTCATACATTACTCTCTCGCAATAGTAAATTTCGGTACATATCGCATGTTACAATTTCGGTACAATTTCGGTAGCTTTCGGTTTTATTGATCTAGCAATGGTAAATTTTGGTACATAACGATGGTAAATTTCGGTACATATAAGGATGCTCTCGTTTGAAGTCGCTCGTGGCGGCGAGTAGCCAAATCCCCTAAAATCGCGGTGATCGAAAAGCGAGAGCGTTCGTAATATGGCTGCTGTCTGATAATTTGCGATCTGAGTTAATTTAGAGTTACATAAGTTTATTACATTTTCTCAATATTTCTACTCAATTTTCCACGTTCTTGTTTTCCATTTTCTTGGTTTTTCTGCTCAAACACACGTGGGGGCTCCCAAAATTTTTCTAAATTTATTTTCTAAAATGATTTTTCATGAAGGGTGGGGTTAATTTTCGGGTTTCATTTCTTTTTCTAAAAGGGATAGTTTTTCTTCAGAGTTTTAAAGCTGTTTTAAACGCATGCACATATATAAAATTAATACTATTTGAAAGCCTTTAAAGTGAAGTAACGTTATAAACTTTCATTAGTCCTATTTCTGCACTTGTTTGCGTGCAGAAGAGCACTCAATATGTAGAAATGGATAAATCTAGCAAGTTGGCAACGGAAATATAACTGATACAAAAACGTTCGCATCGCTGCAAAAAATCGCAACTGAATCTGCAATCACGACGCATAAAGGTTGTTAAACCCTCTAGTAACAGCAACTTGAAGCCTTCCATAAAACGATTAAATAATGATAATAAATGTTGAAGCTAACAATCAATATTGAATATCAGATGACTCTAATCACAATACAGTAGCCGTCACTGTCAGTATTGTCGGAAACGTGCTCGAGAGAGGGAGATAAAGATAATAATATGCAGACCCAAAGTTCAGCATTTTCCAACATTTTTATTCCTGGCATGGCTTTGAATAAAGCTTGATACGGCGAACGTAGCACGTAAGCAAGACACTGATAAAGAAGAAATATAGATATATTTCATGCGTAAATAGCAATGGAGTGTTCCATGATTGCTGACTGCCGACGTAGAGAACGCGTTACCAAGTAACGGGAAATATTATCTATATCCAATTCCTGAATAAAATTATTGTCGAATTGCAAAGCGGACAAATGTAGTACATATTATTCAAGACAGGCTGATATTTATTATTCTTTAGGCGTTAGCTTAATATCCCCTGGGTAGCAAATTATCGGATCATAAAAGCCGGCCTTCCTATCTTTTATTTTTCTACTAAATTTATTTTCTACGGAATCGACAGCATTCTTGAAAGGAGAATGTACCAACACAATTGACACAAATAAAACCGCACAAACAGGTCAATTATTATAACTGGAGCCGATTGAGCGTCCGTATTGTTAGTAAAAACATAAAGAATACATGAGAGGGGCATATTATGCCCACATATATGGCATGCCTTGAACTAGAATGTGCACCAAGGAACACAAATAATAGAAAAATGTCCCGTGGCGGATCTAGAAATCCTGTAAGGGGGATGTATATACAGAAATTGATTTGGCGGGGGGAAGAGGGGTTGAGGAAAGATTAAGCAACTGAGGTCTTGTAGTTTCTGATTAAGTCATCGAGAGCAAGAAACCCATAATAAGAGCCATATGCGGAAATGTTGGTGG
>JAOPUG010000276.1:28724662-28740439 GCA_027564375.1 Micropterix facetella | reverse complement strand
CAGAGGCTCCTGTCAAATAGCTCGAATTGCGAACGTTACAGTGCGCCCCCCCCTCTGTCCCATCTCCCTAGGCCCACTGCCATCACTCCCGACACTACACCGCGTCTACAACGTTACGCGTGACGGGATCAGTCAGTGAGTCAGTGATGAGCGGAACTATATAGTCTTATATTTTTATTCGACTAATTTACAACTTGTACTAATTTAAAGTGTTTTCAGAAACTCTGTTTTAGTCAGAGCTCAGCACCACGACATTACATCTAAGAACACTGTGAGCAAAAAATATGTTTTGGAAACATGTTTTCAAATTGTAAAATATGGCTTTTTTCTGAGTGTTACAGTTGCGCAATTCTATCTGAACATTTATACGAAAATAAAATGGCGAAAGGGACCATGTCTGTAATATTGAAATACTCCGCCAGTAACTCTCCAAATTTACTAAAACATAGGTTTGTAACAAAACTCATTTACAGTCAGAAAATATAACTCTGAAACTACTATACCATACTAGATTAATACCACTATTGCCACTCCATCAAGTGAAAAATTTACTCGTACAATATATTTTATCTTTTATCCATTTATTTACCCGTCCATTTACATGTCTCTTGGAATTGGAATAAAACAGAAGTCGGTCTGATATCTGACCGATTAACCGACCGGCTCTGAAGGACGATGAAACATCATAAATAAAAATATTATATAGTGTGTCTCAACAAAAGCGCTGGATTTAATTATCAAGAAAAACACATTTTTTCTTTCGAATTTAGCAAATATTTATTTTTCAACGTGAAGAGGAATAGTTGCGATTAAATATGAAATAGAACATCCGGCAAATGGCCACCATGAAAACTCGGGCTGAGGGTAATTTTTCTATTAACATTCTGGATAACTTTTTCTCATCAATGTAGCTCTATTTCGCCAATAATGCACCGTATCTCTTCTTTAAGACGTTCAGCTGTTTGTGGCTTGTTCGCAAATACCTTTCTCTTCACATAGCCCGAAAGAAAGAAGTCCATCGGCGTTAGATCGCACAATATTGATGTCCATTTTTGATCTCCAAACCGAGAGATGACACGCTCTGGAAACTTGGTTCGCAGTAACACTATTGTTTCGCATGTTGTGTAGAAGGTCGGACCGTCTTCGAAAAACATATCCTTCACATCGATTCAACCCAATTCGGGCTACAAAAACTCGGTTAACATTTCGCGATATCGCGATATAACCATTAACATTGAAATCTTCGTCTTGATTGAAGTTTGGCGTTCTCCTGTTAGCGATCTGTGCCTGTGAGAGCACAATTGGTTTATGAAATTGAAACCAATTGTTCATACCACTGTCTAATGTGCTCGCAGATTGCCGATTTTTCTCGCTGGACGTTTTCACCGCCTTAATGTGTTTCATTACTCGAGTCGACGTTTCGTCTGTCCGGCACAAAACAGCCCACAGCTACACTCGATTATGTAAATACACAGGGCTTGCAATTATTACATCTTTCACAGGCCTCAGGAATTAAGCAATGCTTAGAGATCATCTAAAGATCGTTTTAATTCTAAATCTTTCGAGCATTTTGCTAATCTGTTAAATATCGTGTCGTTCCATGCGGTAAGAATCTGTTTTTCCTTCTAAAAAATAATGTATTAACCATTGATGTTATAGAGTATTATAATTAATGGTATTACTCAAATATTCTTTGGTAAAATTAGCATTTTTTAGCTTCCTCTTGATCAATACTATGCAAAATTAATTTTAATCTTTTTAATTCCAGGCCACAGTGTTAGGTGATTCAAAGTTTTCCCTCAATGTACTTTCTGACTATTAAAGATGATCTTTTATATTTATTCTTTTTTTATATTTTGGTAGGGCTCTAAAAGAATCTGGCTACGAATCAGACTCGACATTGGTCTTCCGTCGCCGTTCTCCGATCGAAGCCCCTCTCTCACCAGACGAACGTCGTCAGGCTTATCGTAGTCTTCAGGCCGGCGGTGAACCGCCTTTACACGGTTTCAGAAAACCGGCTCCTGAAAGACCGCGCGGTAAGTTTTTTTTATGTCTTAGGTTTAAATGAAAATTATTATCTCGTAATATATCAATGTTTTAAGATGTGTGGATCACTCTGTTGTAAGATCTAGCATGGTTTTCGGCTTTATCACAGTGTTTATTAAGCCCTTAAAGGCGGGTAGCATGCGGAAGCGCCAAAACATCACGTTGCATATTCGAAATAAAACGTACCTACAATTACAAATGTTTCGACTATAAATGTTAGTTATACGAAAAGTTACATTATAGTGTTATAATCTGACTCCATAAAAGCGAGACAAAATGGCATAATGATCCTGAGATTCCGATGTTTCATGTAAAATACCCCTGTGTCTATTCCTAAGGCAATAAGTTGATGAATCATTTGAAAGAATTCATGAAAAAATATAAATCTGCAAATAAAGCAACCGTGTCTTGGAAAAAGGTGCCTAAAATTAGTTTTTGTACAATTTTTCTCTTTCAGTATGCTCTAGAGTAATAGTATAAGTGAATATTAGAGGAAAAAAAATATAAATTTTTGTCTTATAACCGTTTTTTGATAGATCAAATAGTTTGCGAGTTATACACATTGGCCGGTGAGATAGTGATCCAGGCGATAAGCAAGCGCGGCGTACGGCGCCGTACGGAAACTATTCATCTGTCAAAAAAAATGGTTATTGGAGTAAATGTTAAGATTTTTTCCCCAACTAGAATATTCATTAAGAATTTTTACTCTAGAAGAGAGATGCTGTGCATAAACTGATTTTGGGTGCTATTTTTTTAAGATGGCGGCGCAAGCGGCGGTGAGGGGAGGTCGAAAATTCAGTATATTATTCAGGAGCTCAAACTTTATACCCCTGCCAAAAATCAGACTCCGTTTACGACTTTTTTTTTACTTTTTGAGCATTTTTATCAAATGCCTACCTCCGCTAATTTCCTTCTTCTTGAATATATTTCTGTATAAATATTTCTTTACTTTTAGCTACCAATCGATATAATATAATTTGTAGCAGAATCATTAAAATTTGTAATAATGCTATTATTACTGGAAGTTATGGGAAGTGATGTTTTGCGACGCTTGCCTGGCACCGAACCTTAACAAACAAAGCTCTATGGGGTCGTACAGGCATGACTAAACTGGGGTTTTCTCAAAGTACAACCTTTGTTGGGACCGCTGTTGTTTCCTTTGGCGTCGGTTCTGTCCTTGAATTAACGATTCACGCTGTGCATTTATTGCGGGTGAAGGCTTTCGATTTTTCGACACTATATTCTGATTCTGACCTATAAACAATGCGATTTTCACTTGTCTGTCTAATGCGGATACTATGCTTGTTTCCGTCGAAGCTCAAAATGCTCCAGCGAGCGTGTACACTAATTCTATATTAACAACTGATGCGCGAAGGACGTTCGGATTTAACAATGCTTATTTGCAATGGGAGTGATTTTTATTTCCATTGACGATTGCGATGTGATGGGAGGCAAACGAAATTGCTAATTTTTCTCGCTGGATTTACTTTATTCGTTGTAGTTTTATTTGCATCTACAGTCTGCTTTGTATAAGGTGAGTGGTTTGCTTTATTTCTTGAAGCATGTAGTGGTGGTGTCCTTTTTTGCGAGCATTCATTTGTGGATTGGTTCGTCTTAATAATCGCCAAAGGAATGCTCGCTCCAAAATGCACGTGTTCGTTTATTTTCAATAGAATAAGAATCTATTAATACAAACACAACGCACATTGATTCACTATCATCTAAATGAGAATGTTCTTTTAAATTTTAACTATTACACAAAGCAAGCTGTTCTCTGCGTCACGTAGCGTCACGTCTTCGAGGCTTCAACACTTTCGGCACCAAAACTGTCATTTTTCGGGTGTGTATTTTAATATGCGGGAACTATTCCTGTTCCACAGACGATGCTGAAATCGAGTACTTTCCTCTATCGCCGACGCTAACCAGGATTCGCGTCCACAGAAATATTCCACAGCAAGACGCCGCTGTCTGTTTTCCCATCACAAAAGTGTATCCTACGTCCGAGCAAGTGTTCGCAAGGTATAAACGATCGGTACCATCGTTCATAGGCTTCGACGAGCCCAAACTGCACCTACCGCCAGCTCCTCCGAGAAGACAGTCTTCTAGAGCTAGCTCTACTCTTCGTATGATATCTTCAGTAACACACAAAAAAGCACCGACGCGATACGCGAGCCGCTCGCCAGACGATTCAAACATCAAATTTCTACAGAACAGAATCCAAAACAAACTGTCGCAAGCCCCTATGAAGGATCTAAAACAGAAAGAAGTAAAAGAAGTAAAGATGAAATCGAGCGACGGAAAAAAAGTTAAAATTACTAGGGCGGCTTTATCAGTATCTCCGTCGCCGACTAGATTGAAAACAGTGCCAAAAATTAAGCCTGATCGTCCAAAAGGAACCAGCTCCTTCGCCTCTCCTAGAAGAACTCTATCACCCATAGAGTACAGCAATCCAGAGATCAGCCGCTATGAAGAAGCCACCGGTAGGCGCATCCCCATAGAAGGAGGAGCAGGAAGAAGAACCCCAATAACCGGTATGTTAGACAGAACAACGTACCTAGATAAAAATAGGGCATCCACGTTACCGAGCAGGCTCTCGCGTTCAGTCGAACTTAAATCTTCGAGAATTCCATTCGTCCGAAAACAGTCGCCAGGATTGATCGTTCGGAATACAACCGCTCTGTATTCTTCAGCCAAAAACGGCGATAACCCGAATCAGGATAAGTCTTTAAAAGTAACCGTTGCTATGTCGCGAAGAGGGAGAGAGCTTTTGAGAGCATCGGACAAATTTTTAAACGGCCGCTCTTCGCCGAAATTACAACCCAGAATTCCTTCGCCGAGCCTAACATTTAGTTTGAACACGAGCGTCGATTCTCTCGCTTCCGTTTCTACCATAAAAACAGGCAAAAAAAGCGTTCAGGCCAAGATCGATACGAGAATCAAAAAGAAACTCATAAACGGTGATTCAACCGCCAAAAAGAAAACTCAACCAAAACTGACTAAAACAGTCGAAAAGACAGCTAAGAAACCGACCTCGACAAAATTTACCAAAGTTATAAAGCCAAAAACAAACGAAACTAAACTGACCTCTGATTTGAGAATGGACGGTTCCAGCGACTCAAATTTCGGCAGCTTTATGAACCTCAATTCTGAGGAAATCCAACGCCAACGAGAGGCCGTCATCACCGATTCGTTTTTCCAGCATTTGTTTCTAAGAGACGAACCGCCGATACCATCGTACAATATTACTCCAGCTTACTACAATACGACCGTTTTAGAAAAAGCGCGACTTTTCCAAAACTACCCAGAAGAACACGTAATCAATAAATATATCAATACGTATTTATCGCATAAAAAGCCTGTTTCGGAATCGAAGTTTAGAATCATGGAGAAATTTACCAATCAGCGATCGCGCAGCCCTCGCTCGATATCATGGCCTGGCAGAATGTCAGATCCAACCGTAAAACGCCTCCATTACTATCCCGACATCAAAACACTACAAGAACGAAGCAAGAGTGAGCCGCCCCATTCAAAAATCGTCCTATCGGAGACAACGCGACCAAAATCGCCGACAATTGTATTTAAACGCGTCGAAAAACCGTCGACTATAATTATATCGAACAGAAGGCATGAGTCTCCTCCGGCGAAGATTATCTTCACTCAAACATCCAGGCCGGTATCACCCGTAGTGTTCAGGAAGAAGCAAGAGAAAGAGGTGCAGATTTTAAGACCGACTTCTCCCGCGAAAATGATTTTCACTCAAACTTCTCGACCGGTATCGCCGGTAGTGACAAGAAGATCCGATATCAAGCAAATGTCTAGATCGCTGTCGCCTGGTTTGTCTTCGAGGCAACCGGACAGGATGGTCTTCACACAAACGTCCAGGCCCGTTTCCCCTACTATCTATTTCAAACCTAAAACTGCATCGGACGAAAGTCTCAACAGATCCAGAAGTCATTCGCCTACTGCTAGATCCCCATCGTGCAGAAGAATTCAAAGCGCCAGGAATTATAAAGGGCAAGAGTATATTAACGCGGTTCGCAAGAAAGTCTTGAGGACTAGAAGCGCCGGTGATGCGGATACTCGGCTGTATAGAACTAGTAGTAATTCTTCTATTCACCTGGAAGATTACCTATCAGATCCGAAATTTAGTAGAAGCCGGGCTGAACGATTTAGAGAACTGAATAAATTCTACTCGCTTTGGGAAAGAGCTGGAGAATTGGAGAAAGTGACTTCTACCAACGATCTACGACCGAGAAGGAAGGATAAGGAAATCATCGACTTCGACGATTGGAAACAGTTCCGCGCTAAAGAAAGAGCTGAAGAGGAACTCGAGAGACTCTATAGTAAAATCAAAGCAGCTCAAAATGAGAGTGATGTACTATTTTATCCGAAAGATCCGAGAAGTATAAAGTGGGATTATCTAAAGGATAGAAATTTATATATCAAAGACAAATCAGTCGACGATTTGAGAGAACATTTCCAAAAATATACTGATTTTGATAATGAACACGAAAGGAAGTACGATTTGTCTACTGATATTTATAAGCCTCTATGGAGAGGTACATCTGTGATAAATTTAGCATCTAACCTTTCAAAGAAAGACGACACATATGACAAACATTCCAAAACAAGAACGAAACCAACGGTTATCACTTTTAAACCAAATATGACCGATTTGCGACATAAATTGGGGATTGGATCCCGATTATGGAGTAGTCTCTCAATGGAGCAGGTGAATACTTTAAAAAATCAACTTAATGCTATTTATAGCAAAGATTCTGAGAGTAAAACGAAACGTGATAGTGACGTCAGCGATCAATACGTTATCAACGTAACGGATTCGACGACTGCGCAACCGAGTGCGAATCTACAAGTGCGCTGCAATTCTTTTACATCCGGTGACCAAAGCACTCTCGATAGAAAAACTGACCAAATTAAGGCTGACTCTATCAGCGCCATCAATTGGCAAGTATCATCTGAAAAAGACGCTAAAAATGTGGTAAATTCAAAATGCCAAATTTTATCGGAGAACGAGAAGAAACGAATCTCGAAATCTCTGAGTAAAGAAGTTTTGGATAGAGTTAAGCAGAGGGAGAAATATCCTCCGATTTTGTTGGCGAGGGAGACACGAGGCGCGACGGTCAGTGCCAGAATTCAAGGACTGGCCCGCTCTCTGTCTGAAACAGGGAGTCCTAGAACTTGTTATAGTTTAGAGCATTCGGAAGACGAGAAATCTCCAACGAAGAACGGACATGTTTTAGTCCTCACGCCGTCGACTGACAATAAAACTAATGAAGAGATTAAAAGCGTGTTGAATGGGTGGGCGAAGCCTATGCGCGCGTCTTCAGCGAGCGAGACCGAAACCGCAAGTTCGGACTTTTCAAATAAGACGGTCATTTATCGTGGTTCCAAGGAGGAAGTGTTGAAGAAGATTGAATATTTCGAGAAGATCAAGGACGAGAAGCCAGTGACTGCGACTATTTATTATCCACAAGACGAAGAAGTAGCTGGGGAAGTTGGTGAAAAAGAAAAGACGGCTGATGTTCTTCCTGTGATATCGATTCCACCGCCGCCGCCGCTACCGGAGCCAACAATGAAGAAACTGGTGCCGTCGCAGTCCTGCTCGGATTTTAAAGAGATATTCGGGGAAACTGAGAAATATAAATATGCGTCTCTACCCATTCGGATTGCTTCTCCTCCGAAAATGCGCGATGAATCTGCAAGCCCGTCGCGGTTTTCCTATGTATCTAGTACTGATTCTTTGTTCAGAAGTAGAAGCCCATCACCGGATTTAGAGAGGTATTGGAGAGCGTATTTGAATATTGTGAAGTCTGGTGATGTTAAGCGTTTGAAACGCCGTTTCGAATCGCCTAGTTATTATGATATAGACTCTGATTTTCCTCGTTTGCGGAGGCATCAGAGCGATCCGGAGATCGCGCGCAGTCTTTTGAAGAAGAATTGGAACAGCATAAGGAAGATTACAATTAAGAAGCACGAATACGGTGATGTGGATCGCTTGACTCATAAGTATGAGGCTTCGACGAGGGGAAGGTCGCGCGTGAGACGCGGTGGTATCTCGCCGATTCCCAAAGTGCCTATTCGGTTCGATGATCGTTTCATGCCGCACATCGATGTCATTTCGAAATTAGCCGCCCTGAAGCGCCGCTCCAACACTGCACCGGCCAGGAGCAGCTACGCCGGTCATCCAATGGAGTGCCCTGTCGGTGAAGTCGGACGTATCAAGAAAGAATTTGAAAAAATGTCGATTCTAGGACAGATGTTTACGTCTGCACCTGATGTGCACGAGCTTCGGGATATAGCGCCGTACTTAGCCGGATCTTGGATCGCGCATAAGTATCCCAGTCGCCAGGATAACAACAGAACTTTGGACGAAACTGGATACGTGTCCGAAGATAGGTATTCTCCAGTGCGTAAGATTTTAGGGCGGCCTAAATCTGCCTCACCTGTCAAGCTGAGCTCAATCCTGAAACAAGATCTACCGAAATCCGGAGATATATTCGCCGACCAGCCATTCGATCCTACCATGCACCGGCCGATCTCTAGGTATCAGCCGCCTCCACCGCCGCGACCGGCTTGGCCTGAAGTCATGGCGACCTACACAGCTAGACCAACCGTCACATTTCAAGGTTCATATACCTTACTCTAATACAGGTGTTCAAAAAGGGTAGAGGTAGTATGAAGATAAAATTAAAATACGACAACAAAACATTCAATTTATTTATTGATGCTTTGTATTGTATGCTTGGAATCACTTTGATGACACTTCTCTAATACAGAGCGAAAATTTTCGATTATGCATCCTCACTTTGGTCGAGAGCATATCGCTACTTCATTGTTTTTTAGTCGCAATATGGACTTTAAATCAGGTTATAGTAGTCGGATTGCTCTCCAAAACTTATTTTTGTATGTTACTTTAAAATAATTAAACAAGTGAACTAAAACCTAGCTTTTGGGGAGTATTTATTACACCCTTTCTTAATATCACCACATAAATAAACAAGAGAAAATCAAAATATAGAATTTATCTGTCCCCTTCAATTTTGACATTATTTGAATTCAATATAAGCGAATATGCAAATCACGCTTTAAAATTGAGAACAGCGACGATTTTTTAAAAAGTGAAGACTTTCATCTACTTAACTCTCACACTAGTATAACAATTTATGAAACTCTTACGGACCGTAGATACCATATATTGTAAATTCTTGCATTACATTTTTTTATGGTTTCAATTATTTCGATACATTTTCTAAAACTATTATTAATTGTGCTAAATTAATGATAAAAATTATGATTCTGGTAATAGACGTTCCACGCAAATAGCACATTGGCTACAATGAAAGACTCCATAGCAACTTACCTTCAAAAAAGGTGTTCGCACTATGGCACAATCCCCTGGGCAACACAGAGTACGTTATAAAAATAAAGTACCGCTACTCTTTTTGGACATCCGGTGCTACATTTAAGATATAGAGTTAATGTGCGCTGTGTTTCCGCTGCTAATCGATTTGAAGGTTTCATTAAAGGAATTTATAGTTTTTAGTTAATTAGTAGTAGCCGATTTCATTATGTTTTGCGTTACCTTATTACCATTAGAACCAGAATGGTCTCCGACGCCGTCGCTGAAGAACTTCCTGTACGATAGCGACTATAGCCCAGGTATGTAAATGTGTCTATATATCTACATCTTCGATTTTTAAATACATTTTACACTTTGTGTAAATTGTATGAATTTTTATACTTCACTAAATCGATCGTCCAATATACTAGCAACTTAGAGCAGTTAAAGGAAAGATGTTGGTGAGGATCTAGGAGTGTGAGGGAAGTAAATCGTATTTATTGTTTTTGTATATATGTATCTCACTTTTTTTCCATAATATTTATTATATTCTGGGTCTTTTTTATACATTTGCATTTCGTTTCATTTTTATTTTATCACCGATCCGCTTGTCTATTTCTCCTCGCTAGTTTCCATATCCATTTTAGCCATTTAAAATACGTCCTGCACTACTTTCCACATTTTCGCTTTATCTTGTGCCAATTGTTCCCATTCTTCTTTCGTTTTGTCAAAGAATCTCATGTCATGATTAAGAGAATCTTTTCCGGTATATATTGGTCTTCCTACTTTCCATTTGCCTACTGGGTATCTCCATACGGCAGTAAGTAGGTATATGCAGTCACTTTCTGTAAAGGATATGACTGCAGTAATCTATTCTGTGGGTCTTCTTTTGGGTGGCAGGAAGCTTTTCCAACCATTTTCCTCAATTTCATCTTTAGTGATTCCTATTTCACGATCGATTGGCCTTTGCTAAATCTACTGTTTACAAGATGTTTATCTTCCAAATGGTTTGTCGTCATCATCTGATCGATAAATTAAATTTGAAGCTATTTCCCTCATTTAATGATCTGTCTTTTACTCCTCTATCTTCTTTTTGGCGATCCATCGCTTGTTTTTACGGCTCCATTGTTTTTTCGCTCTAATGAGGCGAGTTCCCGCAATATCTCGATGTGTCACATAATATTTCTCTCATTAATTTATTTCAATATCAGTCCTGTCCAAACTTTCATGTGAATCGACACACACCGCAATTGTTTCTTTCGTCTCTGGAAACAATTAGATGATTATCGCTCGCCCGCGAATGTGCTACTACACTCTCTGCCGTATATATATATTTAATAATCACGTATGCGGCCGTGTTTCCCACAAGCGGGCACGATCGCTCGCGCTTTTGTTAGCCAATGGGCCAAGACGAAAATTGGATTTGCCGAGAGGCGTGATATTTCTCAAAGTGCTATGCCCAGTTGCTTTCCGGGCCGGGTTTGCTTAACACGTATACACGGAAATTTCGCCAGATTTGTTTTAAACGCAATAATGTTTAAGTGAATTTAAAAAGTGTAGTGTAGTTATCGGATCGTCATATCTATCAACCCTGATTTGAAACATGTATAAATCGTGGCGTTCTTCAATATCTAAATCATTCTTTTAAGAGTCTTGTATATTAAAATCAATACACCAGTGATCAAGGTAGTGTTATATTATTATATGCCATCTTGAAACTTGGGTTTAATGGTTCCATACAGCTTGGGATATAAAGTCAGCTTGTTTTGTTACCGGTTTAAATCATGGCTCATTTCCTATACCGAAGCCGCCTTGAATTGAATGAAAGAATTCCCTTGAGCAAGTCCTGGGCAGTGCACTCACCGAAAGCAGTGTTATATCTGGGGAATTACCAGGGGGCCTAGACATGTAGTTTCTTAAGAAAGTGGGGTAAATATTGACCTTGTAACATCTATGTTTTAATCGACCTCTACACCGGTAGCAAAGTTGGCAAAAGGTGCCAATAGGTAAAGGTTTGCGGAAGTGACCACGAGCTGCGACCAGTTTAGTGGTAGGACTAGTCCATCTAAAACTGGTAAAAAGGAAGCGAGGAAGCCCCACTGGCGTGCCAGTGTCCTCAATATTTGTGGTAGGACTCTACTGGGCAGTGGCGTAACTAGATCAGTAGATTGTTACGTCTCAAATACATTGCGACTCATCTCAGAGTGACAATGATCACGTCAACGATCATTGCGACTCATATCAGGATGAAAAGACGACAAATGTCATTTTCAAATTCTGAGAAAGCGGGTTCGTCTGCCGCATCGACCATCATTCATTCCTTCTTTTTCTTCTTATTCCAATCTACTGTAGAATAGCAGCTTCATCACTCTACTGACATTTTCTGTTCTTTCTTCAGCGAAGATCTTTTCATATGGCAGGTTTACTCGAGAGTAGGTTCAACTATTTCTATAGGCTCTTGAGTTGTGCATAAAGTATTATTTTAATTTTCAATTTCAACATTGTTGAAAACTTTACTCTTACAATTATTCCTAATATTTTAAAGACATCTTCAATAGTATTCGCGGACTACTCCTTCACTTAATAGAGTGTCCTTTAGCTTTTTAATTAAGCCATCCAAATATTTATCACTCATATTTTCAAACAAACAAAAATTTCAAAACAATTAAATTCCGCGTTGCAATATCAGGGTTAATAGAGACATCATCGTTGCAATCCGATTAAAAACGCCCAATTTCGTAACCAAACCTGATCAGCTTACAGATAGAGATTTGTGAATCGCGGTTCTTGTCATTTTCTCGTACGTTAACGATGCTATAACACGTTTCTGCGGTTGTTATTAGTAATCTAATTAGTCGGTCGTGTCCTATTGATCGGTAGACAGTGTTGTGAAGTTTTCGCGCAATTTCATTGTGACGATATTTTAATTTGAGCGGGCGTCTAGACGACTCTATTGACATGTCGTGTGAAAATGCGAAGGCAGTGGATTAGTGATGTCGATTTGAACAAAAAAGCGATGAGGTTCGTTCAAAACGGCACGATCGATATCGGGGACAGTAATGGATTCAAAGGTTCAACGAGCAGCTTAGTGTCCAGAATATCGACGGTGCCGGAAGTCTATGGACCTGTGCCTTATAGTTAGTATTCTGCTGATTTATTAATTTTAGTATTTAATATTCTTCTTCGCGAATATTTTTCATATAATTCTGTAAATTAATAGCGAAAAGTTTTGGTAGATCAAATTGGCTATATATATAAACATTGGTCAATTACGTTGGTTCTGTCTAATGCACAAGAACGAGAAACACAAAATATCAGTTTGGAATAAATACATTTAAGTATTTTCTCATAATAACTGGATCAACTATGACAAACAAATTATTATAGATTTCTTTCTTTTCTTTTGTCTTTATTGAGCAGTAACACGTTATTATGGTCGACTATAGTATTTTCAAAATTATGTTTCCTCCTCCCAAGCACTTTTAGACATAAATAGAACGCTAAATCAATTATTTTAGTATTGCATAATTTGATTTTGTCCGTATTTTGCTGATTCTAGTTCGTAAGCGCATTTACACTGTCTTCCACGGTGTTCAGTGCTATCCCACAGAACACATTGTTCTGTGCTGTCCTCTAACGGAATTTTAATCGTTTGTAATGTGTATCTTTGTGAATACTTAGCATTATTTTAAATAATTGTAAATAAAATATATACTTTATTTAATGTTGTATATACATATTATTCTAATCGGGGTTGTAGGTATTCAATAAATACTCAATGTATATAATATTGTTTTTTTTCTTTACAAATTTTATGCAAGATTTTTTTTAACGTTGTGTAACTCAAGAAAAATATATATTTTTAAATAAATACTGAAAAATATGCATTTTTATAGAAACATACTTATACAGGCTGTCCCAGAAGTTATGGTCCAAAACGAAATGCGGTGATAATAATGGTCATTTACAATCCAAATCACTATATATTTAGTTATCTAATATTTTGTTGTTTAAAAATATTAACACTTTTTAGTGTTTTTATTATAATTTCCATTTTGAGCAAAACAAAAAATTAAAAACCACCTATTATTTGTTAAATACTTTCTAATTGTATGTCGTATTAATAAAAAAATATTCGTGAACTTTACTTCCATATTATAACTCTATAATATATACATTTCTTTTTTTCATGATTTATACTTTATTAAAAATGCACTAGAGAAAAGTGAATCAGCATTTTGAGAACTTTTACAACTCGTGCTAATTCCAACAAGGTATAAATTTTGGCTATTACTTAAAAAATAATAAATTTGGAAGTTTTGGATAAAAATGGATGGTCAATAATAAAAGACTGTAAAGTGTTATACTCATTTATTGACCTTGAGAAGTGTCATACACCGTAAGTAATTGAAATGTCCTTCGCTGGCCGTTATGAGTAAGCGACACTCTCTTAATAAATCTACTATCAAGTTCATCATTGCTGGGTGGTTGTTTTGAACAATTTATGATGCCGCTTGAAGCTTATCTTAAAGCTGCTTTTCATTTAGGTTGTTATTGCTGTACACAATTTATTTGTAGTAGGCGTTTCTCACAGGTCCATGGGGCCGAGGCCTGGTAAACGGAGTGGCCAGGGACCCCCCCCCCCCCACTTCTTATCCATGAATTTGTGTATACACTACTGAGACCTTTCAGGTTCCATTGGAGAAAGTGCAACAACTCATTGTTGCCGGGTGTACCTATCTGCACCTCATGTCGCTCACAAAAACCGCCCCATTTTTTTTGCTTCTGCTTTTGCAATGAATAAAAGTAAATAGTTTAGGTAGGTGTTACACGTAGGCGAGAACCTGGCCTACGCTACTTTAAAAAATCAGATTTTTGAAAAAAATACCAAATTTTATAAAAGAGGTTTCTAACTATCAATGCCCTAAGTTGAAAGTCGATAGAGTGAATATTTTTTCCAAGCTGTTATTTTAAAAAATCTTTTGGTTTTTTTTTCCAAAATGGATAAAACTGAACAAAGAGCTGTGATAAAGTTTCTTCATATGAAAGGTTTGAAGAGAGCAGGTATTTGTGAAGAGTTGAATAAATGTTTTTGGCGAAAATACTCTCTTATGCCACAGTCAAGAACTGGATGGCTTTGGTTAAACGCGGCCGTACAAGTGTCCACGATGAACCCGGACCCGGACGTCCAAATACCGCCGCGACTCCGTAAATGATATCTAAAGTTCATCATAAGATCTTGGCAGATCGTAAAGTGAAATTATCTGAAATAGCTGACATCTTTAAAGAACGTATACTTAACAATCTGAATGAAGAATTACATATGAAAAAGCTATCTGCACTTTGAGTGCCGCGTTGGCTTACTCTCGATCAAAACAATTCGAACTCGATTTCTATGGAGCATACACTATAAGCTACATATACTTCAATGCGGAAATGCTCAATCATGATATACTCGCGAGGTGATTGCCCGTTTGTATATAGTTATGACTTTGAATGCAAGGCACTATCGCGAGAATAAGTGAATCAAACAAGGACCTAGGAGTGATTTTTGAGGCAAGGATGACATACAGACATCATCTCTAGACCCTAGCTGCTAGTTTATACAAATAGCTATCTTTTGTATTAGGTAACATGAGACAGTTCAATAACACATTTGTCTTGTGCCTCCAATTTAACTCCCTGATTAGGAGCAAATTAGAAGTCAACGTAGCGTTATGGAGTACTCATGAATGTGGTTACATATCTATGCTGGTGAGGGTGCAGTCATGCTTTATGAGATTTCTCTACCTCAACCAGTATGGATATTATCCTTTCCTGTATCTTGCCGCATTTATTCTAGAGATGGTTGCAACTCACAAAGCGTAAGAAGAGATTAGCTGGCAATCTGCCATATTTATAAACTGGTTTGGGGTTTGTTGATAACCCGATCATCCTTAGAAGAATCGGTCTGTTTGTACCGCCAATTACTGCCATGCTAGAACGTACGCATTATTCGAGTTACCATGCGCTAGAACTATGTCACGTCATTAAACACTGCTTCACGGTGCGGACGCTTCGTACCCTAAATGTACTATTTTTCGTGAAAGTTAGAATTGGATATTTGGACGGTGAACTTAGCACAGCTACAAAGTACATTAATTAAATTTCTTAACAATCAAGGAATTGCGTAAATATATAGCACATGGTATAAACATTCTTAAACATGTAGTAACTAGTAAAAACAGGAAAGGTTAGATAAAATTGGATATGTTTATAAGATAGTCTAGAATAATAAATAACAACTTAGGAATTGTCTGTAATGTTAATCATATTTTAGTAAATAAATAAATTGAACACACTTAGGTGGAATAGAGCCCTCCTCTTTATAA
>JAOPUG010000276.1:28694426-28705823 GCA_027564375.1 Micropterix facetella | reverse complement strand
AATTTACTATATAGCACCCAGATTTAATTTTTTCTCAATTTTCCAATCCTTTTTGAACAATCTGAAATAGTTATTTACTTAAGAAAGGTACCGTAAGTTATGTTAATTTTTTTTTCAGTTAGCTAACATCAGTTTAAAAATTGTCAAAAAATGTAATCGTCAAAATTTACATACATCGTCGTCTTTATAGTATTAGTAGTGAGGCATAGCTATCCCGAACCTGTCTATCTTATGTAACCAGCAATGTCGTGACATAGCTCCTCTGTGAGATTTAGTTGCTGATAAACTTTTGTCGTTTCTGTTACACTTAACATTATTTTTTGTGTTTAAGTGAAATAAGTTAAATTAAATAAAATTCCTTATTTATGGACAACGCCAGCAAATATGCTCATCCTGAAAATCTGGCACTGAAAATCTGGCAAGTTTAATAGTTTGTAGTTGAGTGTTTGTGTATTTTTTTTTATTTTTTATTCTGAAGCATTTTTACCTCTGATTAGGCGAATAAGTTTCTTCTTATCTGATATTATCAGCAAATCTAAGAATTTAGAGTTTTTACCTCCTATTGCGATGCCTCAAAAAGCAACTGCACTCGTAACACCTTGTAACTATAGTTTTGATATTGATGTCGTGACAAATGATGAGAATCGTATGCAAAATGAAGGGGCGAAACGAGCCATGCGATTTTGCAACGAAAACACCCATATTTTTAAATATGCACATACATTTATTGACACGGTCCAACACGTGTTCCTCGTTGGCCGATATTTTGATGATCTAACGTTTATTTGCCTTGCTGATCCGTGCAGAAACTAATAAATATTAATACAAAATTTTGTAATGTTAGAAAGTGACATAGATATTAGTCGTTTAGTTATTTCTTCCGCTTTTTTTATTAGTAGATTTCAATCGCTAATTGATGTTCCCATATGGCTATAAAAGTCTGTTTTATTGCTATAAAGTTTATGTTTTCTGATGTAAGAATGTTGGCTGTGATGTAGTTTTTAATATTTTTTCCGATGCATATAATGATGCTTCTTATTGACACGAATTTTTAAAAAGTAGTAGATCTATTTAACTCTCTTGAGAATAGGATAAACGGTAGTAATGAAGCCTCGAGTAATCAAAACAGGAAAAACAACACTTATTGCAACTTGTTCAAGCAAAAAAGTGAATCTTTCCTGGGGCAATTTTTATTTAACCTTCGACTTGAAGTCACCTTGAGTTTTGATACCTTCGCCACGAATTGTATAAAGTTGTAAACAATACCTAATTTCTATACTACACCAATGGTTGAATAAATTTTTTTTGTTTATCATTTTAAAAACACTAGAACATTAGAAAAAAATCGTTCAAAAACCTTTCTTCTCAGAAACTGAAAAACTGAACTTGTGGAATAAATAGCTAGAAACTATAATAAATTGAAACTAACATAATCTACCTACATAATATTATGTAGATGAAAATATTCCAGCGATTTCTTGCGCTCTTTATTTTTTAGTTTTAGAATGTAGTTAATTGTAATGTTTATAATGGCAAACCTTTGGTCGGCAAAAATACACTTATTGATACACAATGAAACAATTCTAATCTTCTACAAAGTAGTCTCCTTGGTAATGCTCACACTGCTAGCAGCAGTTGAACCATTACCGGAAATACTTCTGAAACGCATTTTTTGGAATAGTTTAACTGGGCCATCGCATTTCCGCGATGTATAAGATAAAACGAATTTATTGCGTGATGTCCAGGGTAGACTGATCGGTCTACCCTGGACAACGGCAATTGCAACATCGCCGAAACGTCGGGTGTTACAAACTTCAGGCGGTAAATTAGTTTTGTCTTATTTACATTGTCAAACAACCGCGATAGTCTTCCATGTCATATGTCGTCTCTTGTTTTGAAACGGTCCCTTTCAGCATCATTTTCAATTTTAATAATTAGCCGTAAATCAAAAGGATTAAGAGCCGTAAATCATAAAGAGCCCATGTCTAGGAAGTGGGAGTTTGATGAAATGAAATGCGGATCCTGCATGACTAAAATCCACACTTGGTCAATGACTTTATTATTTCGGCCTATTGAGGGCATACCGTGATGTGGTTCGCCGTCGACTGGTACGGCCATTTTTAAAGCGGTTGTGCTCAGTGAGATGAGATGGCGTCATCCCAAAAAGCCTGTTGGATCTTGTGAATCGGTTTACACGTGGTTATTGCTTAGCTTTTGATAACATTTGATACTAATATTTCTAATAAATTCTTCACAAATCTACAGATCTGCATGTCAATTAGACTGCATTCGGAACTAATCGGATTTTACATTTCTTCGGTGATTACTTACTCAGGATAATTGTAAATTCAATATTTTTGAACACTCTTTAACTTTTAAAAGATTTAATGTCCAAATTTTTGTATCAACTACCCTAACTCCTCGTGACTAATTATTTTATCAACTTGGGTACATGATATTAGCTGTGATATTAGTAAGTTTGATCCTTGAATGCTTTACATTCGTTACTAGTTCTCATACAGACTGGTATATTAACATATTGCTAGTAAAGAGTAACACATCTGATAATAACAATCTGCCCTATGATGTATCGGTACCGTGTTATTTGCTAAACGTTAAACATATGTAGCAATAGCATACGTCGCTATTCGCTATGAGCAAAATGGTATGATGTAACTCTAATGCGCTATAGTATCATCCGCCGGTATTTTAAACATAGCCAGAATGAGACGGCGAATTACTCGCTCGTCATAGGAAAGAAAGAGATAGAAGCCTGTTTCAAGCTGTCAAACTCCCAGATATCACGTCGCTCTCGGCTGATATCAAAAATCAAAATGATCCCCAACCGCGAATATTTCGAGATAAAGTCGATTTTTATCGAATGACAGCGATGCGATGACAGCTCATGTGTTCATACCTGCATTCAGTGCAATAAGCTTGCAAACACTAATGTTTTCCACTATCGGAAGCGACCGCCTCGGCCAATCGGGTAGGTTTACCGTCCACTGAACGCAGACTCCTTTCAGTAGGACCGATTCTGTGCCTATTATATTTTAACAGTTTTCTGTCCTTATATCATACGGATTCGAGTACATAGCCGACAACGAATATCCGATAGCGAATAGTTACAATGGCAGACGATATATCATTGGGCAGAATATCACTATTGCCAGAAACCATGCAATTATTCCATCTATCTATATACAATTGCATGTTGCTTTGTTTGTTTGTCCCTTATGCGTTCCTAAACTACCAGTCGGATTTGAAAAATTCTTTTTGCATTAGATAGCCCGGTCTTTGATGAATGTTTCCCATGGGAATTTAGGTTTACTCACGAAGTGACATTGACTGCTTCAGTTGCGTCGTAGCACAACTCCAGTACCTGACAAGAGCTATGGCGGACTACCTAACTCGATACCTAACGCACCACAAAGGAAAACCGCTCAACTCAATATCTAACTCGCAACAAAGGAACACCGCTCAGAAGCGATCATAAACAAATACTAAATACCTAACTCACCACAAAGGAACGCCGCTCGGGAAGCAATCATATATAAATACTCGATACCTAACGGTGGCATTGCAACGCATGCCCGGGTACTCTCTAGTAATACATACAATTTGAATATTAAGTATGTTCCCATGCTTTGTTTTGAGTATTTTATTCCTTTGTCATCATTGGCACCGCCCGTTTTATAACAATCATGACTTTCTATAATGCATTCCAATAATTTAATTACAATAAGACGATGTTCAAAATTTTATGACTTTTCGACATTTAAATCAATCCTATTTGGATAATTTTTAACGGTTTTTTAATCATTTGAAGAATGTGTATTATCTACTGATCATACGATCATAATACCTTTTTCAAACAGTGAAAAACTGACATTTTACAATCAAATTTAAGTGACTCCTGCGTGCATTTATACAAAAAATAAACATGTGACTTATAGCAAATATCTTTGTCTTTAGTACTATGATGCAAAATTTCAATATTTTGTTTTTTTTTAAATAAATATCATTAAAAGCTGAAGTCATCACCTTTTTGTAATTTGCATTTTCCTTGGGATCGATAGGGACAAATAACGTGAAACTATATTGGTAATACATACCGAAGTAAATGGTTAAAATGTGGTGATGCAATATTTTGCATTCTTTTTATTTTTTCATTGAAATCTTTCAAAAAACTAAAAAATATATTATTTGTCATGCACGATTTCAGAAGAATGGTATATCCGCGAAAGCAATAATAGGCTTTCGGTGTATTGGATTCCGCTGGTGTATCGCATGGCAAATCATTACGCTTGATTTAACCAACGGGGGCTCCTTAATGATTGTTATCACCCTTAATTATACCTCATTTACAACGAAACTTAGTCATCCTAAAAGTGCGCTTCGAATGTATGGACCTGAGCTACATTTGTTGTTGACTTAATCAATATTTATTACTTTAATATTGAAGTACGTTTGCGTTCTCTTGCGATTTATTTATTCTCTAAAATACGAAACCTATATTATATTACGAGATTTTATACTAATGACACTATATGACCATGCTATCGCATATTTCTAAATGTAATTACAAGTTTAATTTCATTATCATATCTCAATTGCTTGTTTTGTTGGAGTAAATTAGATTAGTTATTAGGTTTTTCTCTTTTATTCTGATTCTATACTGAGACTATATGTGCGCACTATTAACAAACAATCATTGAATATTTCTTAATACGGGCTATGGCCTAGTTTAGCAGGTAGATTCTGCAAATAAAATCATTTTTAATGTAAATTTTTGATAAATAAAATTATTTATTAATATTATCATTATTATTTTCTGAAAGGTTTAGAATAAAATTAGCGCATTCCCAATTTTTTGGTTCCTCCAATTGCTTACTGACAGTTCGTCACCCACTCTTTGCTCATTAAAAACTCCATTATTCTTCCGATTTCTTCGATCTCACTTGATTCAATTGTTGTATTCTCAAGAATCTGCTGATTATTTTATCTTTCTGCGAAAACAGAAAAAAGTATGTGCTGTAACTGTTCTTTTTTCAAGGCAGAATCTGCCAGGACTTCAGTGTCTACAGTAATCTACAGTGACCCATGAAGAGTCTTGTAATGATCGGTAGCTGGTTATAGTTTTCAGATGCGAGTGCTAATTTATTGTTTTCTAATTTAGATTTATATGTGTCATCTAATTACTTCGGCCCACCCCATGGGGGTCCAAGTATTACAATCATGCAGGGTTTTGTTACTATGCACGATAACTCGAGTAAACTACTTTGAATGAAAAAAAACTTTCACCAATCGATTGTTATGTCCATTGAGCAGAACCCAGTTAATTTTGGGATCTGTACGACCAACGGGTTTTTTATTTCGTTAGTAAAATTTTCAGCTGACGATGAAAATTCTTTTACTTGCGACAGTTTTACTTTGAAACATTCGTATTCCTGTAATACATGAAAATAAGAATGTTGCAAAAGGAAATACGGATGGATCTTACGAATTGGTAATTGGTAATTGGACTGCGGTTGGTACTTACGAATTTACATGACGCGTAATGGTGTAGTTTTCATGTCACTGTAAATATGTAGCAACATTTTCTTGTTGCAGTTTAATTCCGGAATGATGACCCACCAAAACGTGTTGCTAAGGATCTTGCTTCTATCATGACATCATGTAGTAGTATACGTACGGTTATAGTCCGACACATAAATCATGTCGAAGCTACACTTTACCGTTATTTTCGTAATTCCCGCAATGTTGATACATATAATCGAGTAATGGAGTTTCAACAATTTTTTTTATAATTCAACAAAATTACGATTGTAACATCATTATTCTGTATAAAACCATAATAACAAAATGGCAATGCAAGGACAAATCCAATATTTTTCTCAGTGTAGCGTCGGCTTTGTTCGATTTTCACTCATTCGCGGATATGAGCGCCTGATCACTACATACTAACTAGTCTTCATTTGCTTCGCTAATACGCCGCTGAAAGAGCGTTCAAACGAAGTTTTGATTATATGGTATTTTTGTAATCATCCTTTTGTTCATAAAATGACCACCAATAAAAACAGCGATAATTAACAAAGAGAAAATTATATTGGCGGGCTCCTGTCATATGGGCCAAGTTTGAGAAACCCTTGGGTTTCCCCCTGCCTAGTTTATACGTTTGTAAATGTAAATGTACATAAGAAATAGCATAAAACGTCGTTAAAATTAGTCCATTTGGATCGTGACCTGGCGACCGATGAATTAGAACGTTTTTCCCTAGATTGAGTTTCCCATAGCTACAAGATTTCTTTGAGATAAAATCACAATCATCACTCTTGTAATAATTATTTTTATTTCCATCAGTAGGAGTTTTACTTGATAGCATAATCCATAATCATTTTTTTCTTAAAACAATAAAAATTAAATCAAAAACGTTTGTATTCTAAAATTTGATAATATTGAACATTTCACAAATGGTATGGTAATATGTACGACTGGGTTTTACTATGAATTTTTCATTACCAGTATGTATTTGACCAGTTAATTTTGTAAATCAATTGATAACATAGCTTTCCTTCCAAGTTTTCACTGGTAGATATTCTTGTTTCGATAAATTAATGGGTGTAGTTTTGAGTACTTCGAAAGTTTTAGACTCTTTCAAAAAATCCATTTTCTCTTTAGAATATCAAGTATTCCATTGGCCACATCCTACTTGTGCCACTTTTATTTAGTAGGCAGAGTTTTTTTTTTGCGGTGGTGTCATTATCTGAATATAAAACAATAAATTATATAAAAGGCTTGTAATATAGACGATTAGTCCATATTTGAAACCATATGGTAGTCCATATTGTCAGGACACGTTATATTAGTTTTTTCAGATTATATCAAAAATACATAAAGTATAGTTTTTAAAGTAAAGTTATTTAATAACTTTATTAGAAGTTTCTAATACGGAAGAAATCTCAAAATGACCGCCACTAACACATCCGTGCACGGCCGCATCCCTCGACAAACTGACGTTAATACCCCCAGAGTGAAACGTGATTTGCGACTGGATCCAGTTCGGTGCATTGCTCATATACTATAAAATGGATGTGGTCCCTGAATACGAAATCGGTACCTAGGGGATTTTACTCTACTATTTAAATGGGAGAATATTCTAAATTAAATTAAATTAAATCAAGTTTATATCTTCAAAACCATACATTTATAGTACATATAGTTGTTTCGGCACAATATTTCTACACAATACTTGGAATTAAAATCTAAAGAACAAACTATTGATTACGTAATCGATATAATATTTTTATAGAATAAATAAATGTTGTGATTTGCTGTTGTTTGTTTTTGTATTAAAAATCATACCTACTAATGGATACTGTAATTTATTTAATTTTAAATCGGAAGGTTTTTTCTTGGGCCATCCTATATAATAATGTATTCAATAGGCTTAAGATATAATAGTCGACTCGTAAATCACTTTGTTGTATCAGCAGCGGTCTTTGATCTTTAGATAATCTTTGGGCCTATTGGCTACCCGATATTGGATTACTATTAAGATATTTTTTCTCATGTACACTGAGAAAAATTATCATAATAGGTAATATTAGAATACGGTGAATTAAAATGCGAGATTCGGAATTCATCAACCAGAATTGGGAATTAATTAAGAGGAAAGAGGTTTACCAAGAGGAAAGATGACGTCATTTGAAGTCGGGAGAAGTAGGAAATTAATATAGTTTTTTTGGACTACCAGTTAAGCTTCAAGGAACACATTAATTAGTCAACTATCTTTAACTTCTTTGAAGATTCTAGTGTTTGTGATAAGGCAATTGAAACAATTCAATACTATTCTGATTATGCGCACACTATAAAGTCGTTATTTGGAATTCGCATGAAAATACCTATATCCTCATGCTGGAAGTTTATTTTGAGATTTTTTTACTTCAAGCAGTATGGATATTATCTATTTTTGCATCCGACAGCATTTATCACATGCATGGTTGACTATAATTCTCTCTGGCTCAGAAGATAAATGCTGATCATATCCTATATTTTTAATCTTATTCGAGGTAGACCAGTTAACCCTACCTTATTAGCTAAGGTGGATCTTTTCATGCCTAATTATTATCTTCGTGCTCTATCTCACCATCATTTCGCGGAGCCGTTCTCGCGCACAAACCTTACCAGGTGGAAATTGATGGGACGTGCTTAGCAGCGCTTAAATGATATTAACTCGATGGCACCATATTTAGATATTTTTACCGCTAACATGCTCATCTGTTTAAATTACAGGCAATGAATGATTTATTCTTATAATATGATAGCTAAGTTTCACGTTCTATTTGATTAGGTGATATCTTTAGTAATTTTACTTTTCGATGCATTGGTTTTCCTGTAATGTTGATTAGTAATAAGTGAGTAAACAAATACATTTATACATACAGTATCATTGCAAATTTTAGATGATTTCCGACCATAAAAATCTGGCCATCGAACAAACTCACAATGAAATCATCATTTCATAAGAGAAATCAAATTGTTAAAAGTGGAATCATCTATAAATTAGGTAAAATAATCATATTTACGGTTAATTATATCATTTTAGGTGAATTCACCACGACATTTTCTCAGTGCATACATTGGGATACCGTATTTTCTAGCTTTCTGTTGAGTTAAACACCTTTACGAATTTTTCTACTTCTACATGTTCAACAGATTTAGATAGGTATTTATATGTGACCTCAATGTTGTAAATTACAGTTTGCTTCATTATACAATCCCCAGAGTCTCCGAGGAGGTATGTGGAGAGCGACGTGAACATCCACTATCGCGTTCCTGTGGTCCAGGAGCCAAGACCTTTGGTGCCGGAACATGAACTGGCGCGACGCCAAGCTGAGCATATGAAGAGGGTTTACCAGGAGGAGAGAAGGAGGAAATATCTTCAGGTAGGAAGACACTTGCTTTGCTCGGGGTTAGATCTTTGCTTTCTTGAGAAGTAGAGGAGAGCGGAACATGGCGGTATGCCTAAACTACAAATCAGATATTATTGAACTTTTCACCATTTACACTAATGCCTCTACTATTATTTCTTCGGGGTATGCAGATAATACGCAGTCCTACCGTAACTACTCTTCGTATAGCTACCTCCTCAAATAAGCCGCCTTCTAGTTTGATGGCGGCTGTTTAATTCCAATAAATATTTGCTACTATGTTGGTCATATTGAGAGTTTCCGGAACTGGTCACTGGCGTTAAAGATATTTCAAAACTAATTCCTGTTTTTGTAAATGGAACTCTTCGGCTGTAGAATACATTTATTTTATACGACTGTGACTTGTTTTTTATTTGTGGTGCCTGATTTAAAGTCGCGTGTTTACCCAACGATGGATTTAAGCCGAGACATTTTTTGATGTATGATATTTTACGATTTTCGCTATGGTTTAAGTCAACAAGAAAGTTGCCAAATTCTTCAATTAGCGTTTGATTATGAAGCCCCACCCCCTAGATCTGTGGTGTACTTTTGGTATGTGTAATGAATTCAAACGTGTACATATTAATCTCCAAGACGATTCACGTGAAGGCCGGCCGGCGACAGAGGTAACAGAAACTAACATTGATGCTGAGCGACAACTAATGCAATCGGATAAAAATATTACATGAGAGCAAATCCGTTTACATTAACGTCCTCAACTGCACCATCAAGGGTCTCCAATATTATTTCTTCGGGAGATAATACGCAACTTTGCCTTACTCCTTTCCGTATAGCTAACTCATCAGATAATGTATCTTCTACTTCGACATCGGCTGTCTGGTTCCAATAAATATTTGCTACTACGTGGGCCACACTGAAAATTTCTGGAACTGGCCACTCGCGTTAAAGATATTTAAAAAGTAATTCCTATTTTTGACAATGGAACTATTTGGCTGAAGAATTCGTCTTATTTTTCAAGTCAGTCATTTGTTTTTTCTTTGTGGCGCCATCTTAAAAATTGTATGTTTACCTAATAACGGATTTAAACCAAGAACATTTTCGAAGTATGATTTCTACGATTTTCGCTGTGGTTTAAGTTAACAAGAAAGTTTCCAAAGACTTCAATTAGCGTTTGGTGATGAAGCCCCATATCGTAGCTTTGTGTACTTCTGGTATGTATAATGAATTCAAACGTGGACATATTCATCTTCAAGATGATTCACGCGAAGGCCGACCGGCGACAACGGCAACATAAGCTAACATTGATTCTGAACGACAATTAATTCAATCGGATAAAAAAATACTTGTCAGCAAATCCGTACAACTTTGAACATTGGCACTAGCCAAAAGCGATGGGGCTAGCGTTCCGAGAAGCAATTGAGGAGACACTTCCAGGAAGAACACTTTGAAAAAAGTAGATATGTACTATATAAACATTATACATGTTTTACTTTATCAGAATCCAGAAACTTCCAGTATGGCCTAATATATGAGTGTCTCTGCTATCCAAATAAAACTTCTACAGTATCTTTACCAGATTTTCTTCGAAAAACCTTCTCGCAGTTAATGAAGCAGGCAGGCATATTCAAATAAGAGAATATATCAACTAAACTTTGCAATAATACAACAAAGAGAAATTATTATAAGAAATAACCATAAGATTATCTTTTAATAATATCTTTCTCAGTTGGTTCGCCAATAAAAGCGACACAGCTGACATATCACATGGAATGATAATTTCGTTTTCACACTACATATTAAATGAGTGGCTTGTACGCGGAAAACTTTCTAGCAGTTTATGCGACCTCAAGCAAGCGTGCAGAGAGATAGGTAGCCTGTACTTAGCGGGAGAGGAATTTCTTTAGCGACGCTCGTTACACAGGTGGAGACTAGGCAAACGCCTTCGACATGGTTAATTATGCCGGAACCCTTTTCAAAGAGTAAACCGCTAAGAGGTTGAAAAAAGACTCGACAAGTCAAGGGCTTACTGGAAGAAAATAATAGTTACAAATGAGATTACAACGAAAATAAGATTTGGTGTTGAATTTCATAACTTTTTTTATATAAAGAAAATCAATGCATTTTTAAGATAGATATGTATTTTATCTATTTTTGTATGCATGTTCAAGAAACTTCCGTGACGAGAATAAAGCCTAATTTTAGCATATAGCATATTCATCCATTAACACGTTAGTGTATTGGAGTATATTAAAATGCAAGAGAGTTATATGCTGTATAAACCATTCATTAAAGCAATACAATAATGCACACATTCTTAAACCTTATTTACTTTAATTCATTTTAATTTAATTCAGTTTTATTCAGTGTAAATACATTACGTACACAAACTGAACATTATATATTAAAAAAAAATTTTTTTTCGACGAATTCTAAAAATAAGATTCCACTGGAAAGTACTATTTTT
>JAOPUG010000276.1:28668626-28686086 GCA_027564375.1 Micropterix facetella | reverse complement strand
CTCTACGACCATTTTAAAAAGCTATTACAAATCGGAATGAGCGAACACATCGTCTGATACATCCGTTCCCTTTTCCGTTTCCTCTTGATGAGAGTGGAATACATATATCCGGCGTGATGCTAATTGCGTAATTTCCGCGTTATCTAAACATCCGTCTATAACCATAAACATATCACCTATCTATTCATGATACATAAATCGTAATGAATTAGAAATCTATAATCTACTTTCAGTTTTATGTCGAAAGGGTCAGTCGTTGTAACTTCATTCTAACATTCTATCTATTCTATGCTATTTGGGAGATTGTGTAATCATCAATCTACTTAAAGTCGTGACTATACGATTGAATTCTAATAAATTAATTATCCGAAGCTGATCGGTGCATAAAACTGTAAGAATTCTGTGATTTGAAAAACTCGTGCAAAGAAGATGGTGACGAAAGGACAGGAGACCCGAAACAGAAAAGCGAGAATATGGAAATTTCTTATTTGGCGTATTTGCAGCCACATTCGTCGTGCTCTATATTTGGACACGTAGATCATACTTCCGCAGACCGGAAAGCAACCGAATGTATACATTCTGCAAAGGGTCCAGTTTGTTGAGCAGTTCTTCTGATAAGACGGGGTAGGCACATCTGCATAAGTAGTAATTAGCAGGAGCGACTGTGTGTCAGTGTTATTTTGTGAGAAATCGTTTTAGCGATTGCATAGCATAAAAATTAGCAAATATTTTGAGACTTGCCTCATTTAGATGAGGCTGCCAGGATAGATGTTAATCAATAATTAACCTAAGGTCCTCCACTTTATTCGACAGAAAAACTGTAGAATTATTTAATTTTATGGGTGGAAGCGGTTTAAAATAAGTTTTAAATGCGAGTTTACGGCTACGGATGATAATTGCTGAGGACGGTGAAGGGTTAATTAATGAACTTCCTAGCAGAGCACACCATTCGCAGATGGATTGGATATCAGAATTCATGTCGACGATCGAGGCATCAATGTTATCGGAGTGGAAATGTATGTATAATTGGATGTCATCAGCATATAAATGAGTATGTCCACGAACATTCTTGGATATGGGTTAAAAAAAATCCTCACCCTTCCATTCCTTAACTCACACAGAGTTAAGGAATAAATATGTATTATATTCCATTCATTGTCGAATCTTTTGGTTTTTTGACTTCCCGGCAAAAACAAACGCTCCCGGTACACTGCATTCGGTAGATATATTACATTAAGGATTATCTACAAAATCATGTGCTAGATATATTAAGTCCTTACCTATGAAATTGCCAATTCTCAATAATGGCAAAATTGAACTCAAATATCTAGCGTTTGTTCTATAATTCCAAATTCAAATTTATGTTTAATTAAAGTTGGTGAAAGTCTGTTTCAAAATTAGTTATCCATTTGTTTTTGCGTCATTTGATTTTGCACTGACATCGTTCTCTTCACAACTATAGAAAAGTTAACATATAACGGTATTTTCGAATATGAGTTCCACCGTGGCACCGGCGCTGCAGATAAAGCTCGAAGAATCAATGTTGTGTTCAGGCCACACCACAAATAACGAACGCACAGTGCGTTTTCGGTCCCAACGTTTCCGTTCTGAAAAATTTGACTTAAAGAAAGAGCCATGTGGACGTCCGAAAGTGCAAGTCGATAATGAAGATTGAAAACAATAGTGGAGGCGAAACCATTACAAACCACGTCAGAGTTAGCAGCAGCCTTCGGTGTGTAAATGACAAAACAATCTTAATTTATTTGTGTCAAAATGGGAAAATGAAAAAAACTCGAATAGTGGGTCAGGCATAAATAATGAGTGAAGCCCATCAGCAAATATGCTCGACCGCATACTGCACAACAGACGGTCGCCAAATTAGAGGAGCTGCGACTGGAAACTCTCCGTCACCCACCGTACTCCAGACCTTACTCCAACTGATTTCCACTTTTTTAGAAATTTGGACAACTTCTTATAAGATAAAAAAAAACTAATTGCTATGAGGCAGTCATAACCGCTTTTAAAGAAATTATAGATATGAGATTTTCCATTCTATCTGCTATCGGTAGGAAATTTACCGACAGCTGTCCGTTTATATCGCTTTCCTTTACGGCTTCTATGGCCGATCGCTGTTTTATGCGAGTAAAAGTGACAGCGCTTCCGAAGAACGAGTTTAATAAGGCCATTTAGGACCGTAAACCGTTCACGCTCACCTTCCTCATACACATGGTCAATCATGACTGGCTTCGTCGTGAATTTTTATTATTATCACGCAGGCACCATCCGCAAATCTAGGCATAGTGCATGTAACGTATTGAATTTAAAAAAAAAATCTTTTTAATTTAAATATAAGTTGTAGACCTTTTATATATAATATGTGTAATTTTAAATAAATGCAAGGAATATTCATTTAGAAATGCCTAATAATTAATTGTCGCATAGAATTTTTGGCGCAATCTGTCAACCAGTTTGTTTCTTGTATACGTTTTATTTTATTAAAATTCAACAAATATATTCTACCAAATATCGTATTTTTGACGTGTTTTCTTCCAGACACGACAATTAAATACATTGCTATCCTAGATTTCAAAGTACCTACCCATAGCTTAAAAGCTGAATTTGTTTAAAATTCAGATTATTGTAGTTGAGGCGTTATATTTATTGGAAAATAAAACAAAAGATCGAGGAAAAACCTATAAAGTGTTTATTTCTATGTCTTAACTACAGAGTCTTACGACTTACACGCCTATATTTTCTCAGAATCCTCGAATAGGTATCGGTTTATTCACTTCGGGGAATCATTAATCCGAACATAAAATTTTCACAACATGAATCACCTTTTTATAGTATTAGGTCTTAAGACACCCGAAAACCGAGTGCTCATCTTTATCCATTTCGGAGATAGGCGTTTGGCGTTAATGAAACTACAACCCCCGTGTTTCACACTGTCGCAGGTGAATTTTTCTGAAACCCTCGAATACCTATCACCTTATTTTCTGCGAGGAGTAAATATTCATATTCAAATAATTCAACCCTCTTTTATGCCCGATAAAACTGCGATTTCTAGCCGCGTAATTTGAAACATTTCATATTTTTTAACAGTAAACTTACATATAGTCAATATATGATACTAGGAGGTAAGGCATTAGCAATCAAAATGACATTTCAGTTTTACGCTATTATAAGGGATGAAACTATCAAAAAAAGAACAGTTAACTACGGTCCCTATTATCAAACGATCACCGTTCTAGCAAAAATGATAAAGCTATCAAAACCACGCGCAAGCCGTCAAGAGGGCGATATTTTTGAATTTTGCATAAAAAAAACTATTTAAATAGATGCTTTGCAAAGTAATTTTGTTAATATATTTTGCATGATGTATATCTTTTCCACCATAACACGCACATAATAGTAGATATATACTTCATATTTAACTGGGTATTTCTTACGTTATAGAAGCTTGTTACCTCAAGTAAACATGATAGATCCCCCGAGGGCAAATGACAGTTTGCAATTGCACATATAAATTAAAATTCTTAAATAATATATCGTTATGTTTTTTTTAAAAACATGCTATGTCGTTTTTCTTACAGGGTGATAAAATTACATATTTGGTAGCTTGTTCTAATTATTTTTTGTCAATTACAGAAGTAATTGATGGATATAAGATTCATGCACACACTCATTCACATGTTGATACTTAAAGATTTCAAAAAGTTAACAATTAAATCTTTATGATCAAAGCTATACTAGGTAAATATACGCCAGACTTCATCTTGCGCAACAGGCTTCGCAGTAGCTCGCGAGTCAGTGCAGCGCGTCCCTGCCTGCTTTGCTGGGCGGCTTGCTCGCCTAGCGGCTGCGTTGGGGAAACAGGAGCAAAAATATATGGCGAAAAAATTTTTTTGCCCAAAAGTTTTTCAATTGATTCAACAGATTTTTTAAAATACGATATTTATTATACGTTCGATTTATTTTTTAAAGTACATCTTGTAAAAGTAAGATACTTTACAAAATGTTTTACGAAATTACGGTATTTGATGAAAATACGATATTTTAAAAATGTATGATATTATCTGACATTGGAAAGTACAGGGAGGTCTGGCCATGCTGCCGCATATATCCGAGATGCAGAGGGCCCCTCTTCAGGAAAGTTGTCAAGCAAAGGCCGGTATCCCGACAAGCAAAGGCCGGTAGGCCGGTATCTCAGATATCCAGAGTCTCCTGACGTATTCCCCCAGATTAGCCGCCATGCACAGAGGGTTCATCGGTTTCGTCCCGCTTCGGGGAGGCTGCCGGATATGTGTTGAGTCGTGAGTAAGGCCGACCATGATAGACAGTGATTCGCCATTGAGACCCGAGCTGCATGACCCCATTACACCCCCACGATATTATCTGATAATATTATATTGTTGAAAGAAGAAGAAAATATATTTTCAACACCTCCTTACGAACTTGCCCCGTATTGCCATACTCATTCAGCACCTCCGCCCGACTTACCCTGATCGTACGCCTAAAAATGTGATTTCAAAGAGGTCCGTTTGTACGGCAGCTCCCATTTCTATCATAGGCACCGAAGGTTAAATCTTTGCTTCACAAAGCTTCGTTTTGCTCAACCAACAAGAAAAATAAGATTTTATATCGGATTGCCTTATCCTCCTCTATTTGCATAATATTTTTTTATACAGAACTAAGAATACTATCATTTGAAAAAGTTACAAAGCTGCATAAACAATGTATAATATAAATAACATGAATACAATAATAATACATATGAAAAATGAACATATTAAGCGAAAATGTAATATGAATAAGATAAATTAAAAGCGATCGAGATATTGATATTTATAAAGAAATCTTAATTGAAAGGAAGCGGATTCTTACCGCGTGGAACTAGGCAACGGTTTTATCGATGGTTACATTTGCCATCTTCACAGGGACAATAAAAGTGTTTCATAAAAAGTAGCAGGAGGCGAGGCAGTGACGAAGCATTTCTGGATTTTCCTCCACGAGTTTATTTTTAGCCACTGAAATGGGAAAATTGATAAAATAACGACCTCGGCTAGTGTTATGTTCTTAACTATGTTGACAATTCCTTCACTTGCGTCATTGTTATGCCCGTGAGCGGTTGAAAACGCCCCCTTGATGTTTAGACAGAGGGTATGTCGGATTGCCGATCTGACTCACAATGTGCCTTAAAGGAATATTTTCTTGTGTTTTCTTAGCAGGCCATATAATTTCGACAAATGGCACACGAAATTTAATATTTCCTGGACTAGCTAACTGTCGAGCCGATTGTGTAGAAACTTATGAAGACACATCATATCATTAATAGTCCTGCGTGTTTTTAAATTTACGAAGTTAAAGTGTGAAATTACCTCTTAGATTGAGGTCATATTTGCTCCATAGCATGCTAGTGTTTTTTTAACTCGTCCTATTCTGTCGCTGTGAATATTATAAAGCGGGTTCCAAACACTTAATCGACAATCCCATTAAAATAATAATGAAATGAATATTTGTCTTCATAGGTATGACTGCTAGGTCTCTAGTGTAGTTAACTCTATTTAGTGCAATGCTGTTGATGTAATTATTTGTAGTAAAATATCTCAGTTCCGCCTAAATATTATAATATGGCATTTCTCGACTGCCTATATATTGCGCGTGCACCACACGCCCATTGTATTACCACTATTAATTAATATCATCATTATTAAATACGGCGTCATCAGTATTACATATAATTTTACTCCTAAATTAGTTATTGTATGTGCAAATTGGCTGTAATATCTTGGTATTATAGGTATATGATTTATTCAAAAGGTGGTTCCCGTATCGTCCGAAGACAGCCGATATTTCACAAAGATTGGCGACATGGTTCGATCTCTCGATAACGTGAGTGTGATATATAATAATTTAGCGTGTGCTTGTGCCATTCCATCACAAATTTAAAAGCCACGCTATTACCGTGTCCGTAAAACTTGCAGCTTATACGCTATCTATAATACTGTCAAAAATAATAAAGAGCATGGCTTAGCTTTATGACTTGTCGGTTACTAATTTCAGGGATTTTATTCTTATGCATTTCGTTGTGTGTGTGTGTGTGCGCGCGCATACGTGCGTGCGTGCGTGCGTAAGCGCGTGCGTGTGCGTGCGCGTGCGTTTGCGCCCGCGCGGGTGTGTGTGTGTGTATGTGTGTGTGAGAGAGAGAGATTTCCATTAACCTAGCTAGGGCTTGCTAAAGGTGTCAGCTATCGCTTTGAAATTGTCGTTGTACGACTTCAGTATTCGGGGAATTTGAGCGTCGTAATGTGTGTATTTTGAGCGATGAATTGTCGTAGGGATATGAAATGCTGTTGAAACACGCGTTAATCTAGGGGGTACTCTGAGGAAGATCTCATCTGCGAGATATTGACTTTCTATCCCGCTGTGGATAGATGCTCCATTCTCCATTCTTCCAATACAATCTTTAAATGCTCAAGTCTTTCAGAGTATACGCCGATAAATCGATGTTCTACGGCACATGTGTCTCATAAACCATATGCGCCTCTGTCGGAATGAACACCGTAGCATTGTGACCATACAGGAGAGGCGAACTCCAAGATACTGCAAACATAAGTCTTCAACACGGTAACTCCCGAAAAGAGCCTACAGCAACCCAAAGCAAAACCTAATGCTCTATAAGCTCTTCCGTTATATAAGCTATATAAGCTCTTCCGGCGATCAGTTCGACGTATGACTGTATGCGTGTTGCGTTCCTCGTGAATGAAACCTTGAAACTTTCGAAAAATAGTGACCGCCATGACCTACAGCTAGAGGTCACAGTCTAAACTGTTACGACGAAACATATCATTAAATTTGGACAATATTAAATGTAAAAATACTCGTAGCCATCGAGGCAAATGCGGTCGCTGCTATGCGCATTATCTGAAAGTATGCCAGCATCCAGAAAAAATAATTGGAGATGTGACCCTAGGTCTAGGATGTGAAGCACTACTCTCACAAAATCCTCGCCTTGACTTGACTCCCACGAACCATAACAACTCACCCATCTCTCGGGATAAAGATTCAGAAATATCCACGGGCGGAAAAAAACCGAAATCGAAATTAGATGCATAATATTATTTACTTTTTTAACTGCCGAAAAGTAAACCCCTCCTTTTTCTCAGTAGCCGGAGCTAAGATATAGTGCTTGTAAGTGCGTATTACAAAATGATAAGGCGTACTTATAGGTAAGTAGAGAGGGAAGATTTACTACACATAAAATGTTTAACGATAAAAATGCTGTAAATACGACAGAACTACTAGCTAAGGCCGAAATTTTGTTATATTTTACGTTTCCTAAGTGTAGATTTCCTACTTTTTATTATTTCTTTTTTTGTTTAACAAAAAATACATTTTAAGTTAGTTATATCAAACAATACATTTTGAGTTATTTTATAAAAAGGTCAATAAAATTCTTACCGATGGTACTTTTGGAGCTTGGTTTATTAATAAATTATCAATAAAAATCTATTATAATTGAAAAAATGTATATTTTTTCCATTTTTTCAGGAGTCTTTTTTTATTTCGGGAATCACACAGTATTACAGTCAATAATTACAAAATACAGTTTAATAAAAAATAATACCGGTTACGGACTTCAATAACCCTAAAGTAAATACATTGACAACTATTTAATCAAACTAAAATTTTAATAGTAGGTACATAAGAGGCTTGTGCTTGGTTGTACAACATAATCGTAATTATGTGTTGTGATTGTAATTATACTGATGATGATCGTACATGCGATTTACAGGATTGTCTGAAAGCTTACAGCCACGGATAAGACATGGATACGACAACATAATAATATACTACTATATACATTAATCGTCAGCAGTCGATGCCGCATTAAAATTGTTATGCTGCAGATAGCTATGTACCTACATCATTATGCGAATTATTACAAATCCGGTGAATGCCCGCATTGCCACGTTTGAACAATAATAGACATGCAATTGTACATATATCGTCATTATATCCCCCTTGACCCAACAATGGACGACAAATTATGCATTGTGGAGATGAAACAGGAGTAGTTGCTCTCTGCTTTATTATAGTGTGTCTAGGTCTATAGGTAGGTACGTATGAGTTATGATCAACGAATTAGTATTTAAAACATTTGATGTATAGTCCCAACAATTGTGACGCCTGCGGTAGTTCAAGAAAAATAAAATTTACCATTTAAAAAAAATAGGAGAAACCCTACTTTAAAAATGGGTCTTTCACGGACGATGCCAGCATTTTGTAGGTATATATCGATACCTCAGTTTCAAACGGCCTGAAATGTGTGGTCTATATAAACAAACAAGTCTGATGGTTCAAATTTTAGTTCAGATAAACCATTATGTAATTTAGATACTTGTATTTTTTCTGTTCCAAACAGGGAGTGAATGGGTGGTGAGATGAACGCTCACATGTGGCAAAACAGCTCTCCTAAACCTATAATACCACAGCCGGTCCTTAGTCCAGAGTCCACCCCCCTCCCCCCCAGAAGTGTAATAATAGGATTATAATAGACCCGACTCCGGCCGGTGAATCCATGGCAGCTCCGGTTATATTTAATAGGTATTTGTTTTAATATAAAAGAACATGCCAGTTCCAAAAGGCAACAACTCTTTACACAAAATGTAGTGCTTAGTTCAAAAGGAACCTACTCAAAATTCCCTTCTATTTTTTCAGCTTAATGCTAGTTTAAAATCTTATTTCTTCATTATTGAGACCTTTCTGAAATTGATATGCAGATATTGTTTCAAAGAAAATACTTAATGGTATGAAGCGTTGCGAGTAAAAAGAAGAAAACACAAAGGGTAAAGATAACCAGTGAGCGAGATTTAGTCCAGAATAGAGAGATATTGAAATCACAGGTCCTGAAAGGGGATTTTTGTTTGTAACGAATACAATAAAATACAATAAAATAATCTAATTTTCTTCCTTTCTACAGGAACTCCAGGATATGAACAGCCGTCGTCATGCTGATAACTTTACGCCGTCGCAAAAGTCTCCGATTCCACTGCATCGCTACGACGATCTAGACAAATACCCAGCTGATATACCCAACAAGACACTGACCCGCGCTCTCTACAATTTCAACGGCCAGAATCAGAAAGAACTGACCTTCAAGAAGGGTGACCTGATAGTCCTTCGTCGCCAGGTCGATCCCAACTGGTACGAGGGCGAAGTTAACGGCAGGGTGGGGATCTTCCCCAAGTCTTATGTGGAGGTACAGTATAATATTCATGATATGCCATTACCTGACTTTCCCTTACCATATACGAGGGTCACACTGAAAGTTTCAGAAATGAAAGAATAAATTGCAATGGGTGGCCGAAAATCAATGTATTGTTTCTTAAAGCATTCTCCGTTAGCATTAATACACATTTTTTATACGTATAATTACATTTATTTCACTCTTCCGTGGTGAACTCGGAAACATATTTTTTCATATTCTTCGACATCCTCTTATGGCGATGAAAATCATTGACCGCGTAATTGGTTCCTTATGTTTGAGAACAAGTAGAAATCACAAGGGGTCATGTCGCGATGGTATAGAGGATGGCTTGTAAAATCTACGTTTTTCGCCTTCAAAAAATCCTTTGTCTGTTTGACCATGTGAGAGTTCAATCGAATTGAAGTGGCACTGACGTCGAGCAGTTCGGCTACCTTTCTAGTGAGTGCCGATTTTCTTAAAACGAAATCTTACCATGCTTTCATTCCCTCCTTCACTACAATTCAATTCAATTCAGTTATAGTCAGTGTTAATATGTTACTTACACACACTGAGCTTCAAGACAATAATAGTACCTATACTATGTTTTATATTTTTTCCCCGGCGAATTCTACAAGTAAGATTCCACTGTAAAACAACCCCCAACGAATACCAGTGACCAGTTTTTTGGTACTATTATTTTCAAATACAATTATGATTCTACAGAATTCAAAAATATTTCATTTCTTCGGTCCTTGTCGTTCGCGTCCTCGACGTTCCCGTGATTGAAAACATGAAAGAGAAAGAAAAAAGACAGGGAGAAAACAAGTAATTCAACTATAAATTCTTTATGTCTTGAAGTGAACAATACCAAATAAAAATCCTAAATTTCGACGTAGGAAAATCGTCTTAAATTAAAATAGTTAATAAAGATAAATATAGTCGTTGTGTTATAATAGTACTTAACTAGGTACTTTAAGAGACAAAGGGCAAAATATGTATTTTGATTTACACAATGCATCTTTATCGGTTAAATACTTATCTACCTATTTTATAATATGGTTTTTTTACGAAGCGTATTTTTAATACGAAACTTAACTTATTTTCCCGGAAAATTTGAAGTTTCTTCGGGAATTTTATTATAAAACCGAACACACTGTCCCGTAAAAGGGATCTTACTTTTTTTGGTCGAAATTATTCGTGTTACACAGATGCATATTATCCGTGTTATTTTTCCCGCCTTTGTCCTTAGGTTGGACACTAACCTTAGCTTTCCTCTTGTTTGTTACCTGAAAATAAAAGTAAACCATCAATATTGGCAAGCTGCATTGAGATACCACAAGGAAAAAGAAGAAGAATAAGACATTTTAAAATATTTCTCAGTCCCCTGAAAACCGATCCTGATAAAACCGAGTCTAAAATCTGTTTCACGTACCACGGTTGGTTCAGAAATTTCGAGGATTACCACGTGCATATACGATTGTTAACACATACATAAATCGTTTTTTTAGGTACAGAGATCTATGGTCAAAGTGGCCAGTGTAAAAGAAAAATGGATTTTTTTAAGTAAGGACCTAATAGTTTATTCTATCTTCAGACTTATCGTTCACCGGCTCCGCCGAGTTCTGCAGCACCAACCGGCTCTCGCTACGGGCGCGCCAGAGCCCTGTACGACTTCACCGCTCAGACCCGTCTGGAGCTACCGTTGAAGAGAGGCCAGCTGGTGGCGTTGACTCGGCGTATCGATAAGAACTGGTGGGAAGGGCGAAACCAGGATGGAACCACCGGCATATTCCCCGAATCTTACATTGAAATACTGCAGGAGCCGGTGGGGACCACGTCGCCGGGACATGCGATCATGGAGTTGACTCGATGTAAGTACGTCTGTTGGAGAAGTGTCTTCTTCTTCTTCTGCTGCTACGCTCTGCACCAACGCTTCACTTTGCTCAGTGCTCTTTGTATGAGATCAGTTAAATGTATTTGAATAAATTCCTCTCTTAATATGATGCTGATGATGGTATGGGGGATAGATAGCCAATCGCATATCCATCCGCACTTAGATATACTTTTAGGGCCATTGTAGCCTACCCTCACCTATATCATAATCACATGTATATTCTACCTAACATGTAAATATACTACATAATCTAAGTAATATTTGTAATAGTTTCTTCAGTTTTGATCTACCAATTCCAATAATGCAATTGATTTCATATTTTAAAATCCCTTTCTTTTTTACAGTCCTATTTTTATAATCTAAATGAGTTATATATTCATGGCGCAATAAATATAAAGTGTCTTTGTCCGAAGGCCGTCGAGATTCTAGGCCCGTAGATATTATTATTTAGGGTAATTCTGGTTTTGATATTTTGCTGACTCTTTAATATGTTATGCTCATGAAAATAGATAAGCGCAGTCTTGATGTAAAATTGCCGAATATCTAACACTTTAAAATTATTAAAAAGGTATTCTTATGTATGAGTATATGACTTTCGCATTATGACTAATAATCGCAGTCTCTGAGCATCCACCTTATTCAATAATACGTTATAGTAATATTGACTGAGTTAAGGCGTTTAATTATTATTAGCAGTACTATTAGTATTATTAGTATTATTACTAAGGTAATATACTAACGTTCATAAGTAGATATATTAGTATGTCTACAATACAACCTTCTTTGACGTTTCTCGCGTGTCTGTATTGGTGAAGATTTTTTGTTCTTTAGGTGTACGTAGTTGTGCAATTGTATACCTACATTTAGTTATCTACCTACTATGCTATCGACGTACAGAAATACAAATATGGCCATTTTACTGGTAGTCGATCGCCCTTTTGATTTTGTCCATTAGATAGAGCAATGCCGATGCGATAGATTTGCCTTCTTGCGTATTGGTTTTTATGCAGGGGACATTTGTATCATTTCGTTTTCCTAACGCATTGCTTCATTGCTTTAGTAAGAAAGATGTTATATTTATATAGGATGATACGACTTCGTCTGGGAACTGGATCGTCCACTAACTTTTGAATAGTGTAGGCCCTGTGAACATTTCATGGTACTTCAGATTTAACAGATACCTCCATATTCTAGGCGTGGTAGAGGAGTCAACTAGCCAGGGTTGCGGAACGGAGGAGGAACATCAGCTGCGTGTGTTCAGCTTTGTCCAGAAGATAGAGGATTCCGGGAAACCACTTGGTAGATATGGCTAAGACATTATACCCGTGTACCCGACCTTCATGGATAACCGACTGAATAGCATCTAGCGTCAGACTCAATAGGGAAAATAGAACATACGGGATGTTCGGTACCGAGAGGAGCAATCTTCTCAGAAACTGCTAATCGAAAAATTATTAAACTTTCACCAATATTTATTATTAAATTTCACCAATATTTACAGTTTCAAAAAAAGAATTACAGATACCGAACAGCCTGTTTACTGGAACAAGTACATTTAAATGCCTCAAATAAGTGGTCAAGTGTAGGTACCAGTCGCAGTCATTATAAATTATCAGAGAATAATCCTTCTGATATCACAAATACCTTTCTAATGAGTTTTTTTTAACCAGGAATGGTGTCTCTCCCTGATCCTTTATTTCTGTTTTCGTGTTTTTCCATTTCCAAATTTTTCTCATAAAGCGTAACATAACATAAGAATATCATCATCATCATAGGATATTTCTTCATCCAGCTAATGAACATCATGCGACGATAGATCCACATTTTGAACTAAGCCGACTCTATAATGTCCATGATTCCACCATAACATAAAATACATAATATCGAAGCTGTAGGTTTAAGGCATGACTCCTCAATATCTTTTATATTTTTTACATCAAGCATGCATTCTATTATCTGTGTGGGTACGAACGCCAAAAGTAAAGATAAGTATTGCTTTTTTTGGCGAATAGGTTTGGCTGGTTTGGAGATTAACCAACAGTGAAATTGGCGAATAAATCAAGAATAAAGGGATATCACTTACCGGTGGAGAGGTGGGGAGTCGATCGATGGAAAATGATCAGTGACTCTCAATCCCGGCTTGACAATAACATCGGCACTGATCTATTTTACACTTATTCGGTTACAGGACAATAACCTAAGTGTATATATTACTTTGCAGTACCATAACCTAACCACAATTTTAAAAAAAGGGAGAATGTGATGAAAGAGATATTTTTGAATTCAGGGTGAGCTTTGGATTCGGTCGACCGACCTGGAAAGAAAAGACATTAAAATGTCGATATCGAATTCAAGCGAATTCTCAATGGTTCCAACTAATTTTTTGCCCGTTAATGCAGTGTTTGTCCATATGCTCAAAGCCTTCCCGTGCTCCGATCTTACCCTAAGCACCACCAGGTGCAGCAAATTCGATCTGAGTTCCGCAGGTGCTGCCGCAGGTGTATCCTGGTTTCCTTCGTCTGGAGGAGGATCTGACCAATAGGTAGAACAAGCATGGCGTATATGGGTATTTTTGGGAGTGTGGTGATGAGAGAAACTTGTTGGAATAGGTTTTAAGCCATTTTGGATAAGTCATAGGGCGATCATCGGGCCAAAGCTGCTGATGTATATCGCTACTTTTCCTGTTATTTAAAATAAAATTAACTTTTCACTTAGGTACTAGGATAATAGCAAAATAATTCTCTTGATGATTTGTATTTAAAATAGATATTTTTACTTATTTAAAAAAATGTTAGTCTGGTGAAGTATGTAAACAGTGACAAAATATATCTGGTATTTTTAAAATTATGCTCAGTTATGGAAAGATAAACATACATACATTACAATGAGCCAATTCAAAATAGTAGACAGGCACGAATTTACCAGCTCGAAGCAAAGTAGATTTTTCTCTGAAATGTTTTTTACAATTTCAGATTGGGTGTAAAGTTTTCAGAAAATGTCTAAAATCTAATATCCTGTATTTTATTCACATAACTAGAGTGTTCTCCCAGCATTGTTGTTAGATTAAAACTATAAATGAGAGAAAGAGCGAGTGTATTGATTGATGCGCTGACATTTCCATTTCAGCATCTTACACTGAAGGTTCAAGACCGATCGGTTCGCCCGCCGCCCATAGTGTGATTCGAGGTACAGGCAAACAGTCGATGGGTGGCCATCACTACACCCCACAACACAATAGTCCCTCTCTTAATGCACCCGGATCTACTGAACCACTTTCATGTACAGATACCAATTTTGTTTTATCCGTAGCATTGCTCTTAACACTTTAGACTTGTCTGTGTGAAGCTTTTACTTACACTGAACATAGTGGTTTGATAGTTAAGTAATTGTATTTTTTTGCAAGCGTGATCGTGCATGGGCTCTTTATTGCCACTATAAATTGACCGAGCCGGTTTTGCCATGATGAAAAATGAACATTTATCGCTTCGCCTGAATCATCGAATATGGCAACTAAAGATAAGCGTCCACAGGTTCTCATCATAAGCATTGGACATATCGTATCAAATGGATTTTAGAATTCTTTGTACCTATAGCAATTCATACAAGTGCGTCCACTGATCTGCAGTGGATGGACCGCATGCAACGGCTCGTCTGTAATGCCGATGCAATTAGTGGGCGGGGAAACTATTCCGATGCGTGTCGATGATGTCAGACGTATTGGCGATCTGTGGACACACTCGCCAGCCGCGACGGCTGCCATTTGTTGCATTTCGACACTCTGCCACTCGTGTTTCTTGTTATTAATTTATGCACACATCATGGATATCGCACGGCTAATTATAATCCGATTGAAAATGGCCGTTGCGTCGACAATCCGATTGCTGCGAATACATTGGCCGCATTACCACAAAATAATCCATTTAATACGATCCGTCCGATGTGTACGATGAGGACCTGTGGACGCTTGCCTTTTCAGTGACAGAAATATAAAAACATTAGAGAAACGACACAAAAACATGAATTTTGAAATTGTTTACTACATTTTTATTAGGTCGCTTTCTTGTACGTCTGTTTGTCTGTTTATCCGGTGTATGTGTGTTCGATACAAAGTTTGCAATCGATTTTATACTAACTTCCTGATATCCGATCATGATGAAATTTTGCACACACCTTTGGTTCTGGAAACAATACAATACAATATACGTTTAGTCCCTTTTAAGTTCGATTAATAATAATAATTAAATAAACAGCGCCATCTAGCAGTTGCGGTCCGAATTACGCTGCAAGCAAAGCGCAGCGCTGCCATCGGCGGAGCTCGCTAGGTAACGCTTTGCCTTGCTTGAAAAAAAATAAAAAAAGAAATTTTTACTCAAATGCTTTGAAATGTCTGCACTGAAATTTCTTTTTGTAAACACTTATTGTAATGGCGCTAATCTGTGTTTAGATTAAACAGATTGATATATTATTGGTGGGCATGTATAACAATTTCCCATTTCAGATATGATCAGGAGAAGAGAAACCGTTATAAACCTGAAATTTTCCACATGTCTCTGCTATAATCTCATCAAAATGTTTAAAATCGATTGCAATTTTTTTGATATACACAAGATTAAACAGCAGAAATTAATCATTTCAATAAAACATATTTTTTAATGTACCACGTTTTTAAAACGGACTAAAAAGTATAAAATAATTTCTCCTAGCCCCATACAGAAAACGAAAAACGTGGGGCGCATGCAATAGATAATTATAAGATGCATGAGTAGTTCACAGTTCATATCTAAGTTACTAGCAAATAGCAATTTGTCAATCACAATTCAAATTTAAGTAGACATATATTTGAGAAATCATAACCCTGATCTTGTTCACTAGGACGATTTGCATATCACGCAAATATGTTTGAGCAAAGTCCAACTGATTGATTATCTTCAAATCTCAATACTTGATATCGTTGATCAGGCTTTCTTGTATTCAAGAACACACACTTTCTTAAACTTGAACAAAGTGGCAGGTGGCGGAATCAATCAACGCATTCTGATGCGGAAACTTATCGCTTTATCGAAATCTGCATTGTGTGTATAAAATATTGCAATCGATTTCAAACATGTTGATGAGATTATGACAGAGATATGTGGGAAATTTATCAGTTTCTCTTAACGTGATCATACCGGAAATAGAAAATTGTTATACCTACCTACCAATAATATATCAATCTGTTTAATTCTTTATTTTCCTGAAAAATAAAGTAAAGCAACAAGCCAAATTAATATTATGATTTTATTTCAATATTAAAATAAATTAATGCCAGATCTTTCTTAATTAACATATGAATTTTAAATATATGACTCATTCATAGTGCTGGAGGTCCTAGTTGTCGCATTCTGTCCATCTCCTCCATTGCGTCTTCATTGCATAGTGTCTTGCCACTGAGTTTTGAGCAATCGAGCTCCTCTATTCTTAATCCATCCAATGATATGACATGACTTAATGTATTTCTGATTCTGCTTCCAATTCGTGTTGAAGCTTCTCTTATCGTTTTTGCTCCTCATTCTCTCGTCGTCGCTTACATTGGGTGGCTATCTCCTTGACCATTGTAGAAATTGTCACTAAGGCACTATTCACTATTAGTATTATAATTATATTTGTTGGAAGATCAATTACTTTACTGGAAGTCAATTACATTTTATTCGCGATACATAAATTTAATCCACTAAGTTTACAAATTAAAACACACAGATTAGCGTTATTACAATAAATGTTCACAGAAAGAAAATTCAGTGCAGACATTTCATTTTGACAATTTCAATGTCAAAAATGTCTTTTTTTCATTTTTTCAAGGGAGGCACAGCGTTGCCTAGCGACCTACGCCGCTGGCAGCGCTGCACTTTGCTTGCAGTGTAATTCGGACTGCCACTGCTAGATGGCGCTGTTTATTTAATATTATCATTAATTGAACTTAAATCGGACTAGAAGTATACTGTATTGTATTGTTTCCAGAACCAAATCGGAAATTGGGAAGGCAGTTTAAAATCGATTGCAACTTTGTACGAACAGACACCTGACAAACAGACACCTGACAAACAGACATACAAGAAAGCGACCTAATAAAACGTGGTAAGAAGGGGCGGGCATACAATATGTGCAAAGTAAAATGTGGACATACAATAATTGCATATGGAGTACCTACTGAAAATTTAAATAATTAAAAAAAAACAAAAGTGTCATGGGACACCCGATAGGAGCGAAACACTTAAATAATTCCTCCAACTTAAACAACCCAACCCCCATCACCGCCCTACCCCCCCCCCCTCACATA
>JAOPUG010000276.1:28551173-28565525 GCA_027564375.1 Micropterix facetella | reverse complement strand
CAATCCCCAGCATCTGTCCCGGAGGCCTATAGCAACCCAAACAGGCTGCTGACCTTCTGGGACAGCCTGGGTTGGTTAGAGTAACAACGAAAAATGAGCTACGTACAATGGCCCAATCAAGAGGCCAAGTGCGGAAGACAGCGCAGTAAAACTAACTAACTAACTGTAGTATGCTCAGTTGCAGAGTGTCAAAGCTATGGGCGAACCCGCTACTCTGGGATGTTTCGATGAACTTTATCATTATATCACCCGAGAGACTTTGTGGACAATACAATCCACTTCTCCAGGTCTGCTACTGCCCGTCAGAGGCCAAGATACTAACCAAAGATACCCAGCGGGCAACCTTGCCCCCTGACTCCTAGAGTTCGGATGGATTTCTCCATCCTCCCGTCTGGTCACGGGTTCGAAGTTTCTTGTGCGAGTTCCGAGATTGTTTCACTGGTCGGTTTACCGACCTTTTCTCAATCAACGAATAGCCGGGGTAGTCTGATATGGATATGTTTTTCTATAGAGCGGGGGTAGATATTTACCTTTGAGGTCTATCTTTAGAAATTATCCGTTGGTGAACCAACTTCGAGTGGCGAGCCGAGTAAGGGACACCTCGGATCCGCAGCGATAGATCCGTTTTGGGATAACGAATGAATATTTACTGAATTAAAATTATAGCAAGTGATTGATACGTTATTTAAGATTGTATATTTATTGTATGTATCTGACTCATAACATGTATGATTAGACAAGGCACAAGGGGCGCTGCCGCTGCAGAGCACGGAAGATATGTCCGGTGACAGCTCGCAGTCATTATGGAGTGTCTGAAATATGTAGATTATCGCTGAACTGAGGCGGGGGTGCTGATGCGAGGGGGGCTATTGGATGTCCAATCATCACGTAGGCCAGTAGAGCTATGCGATGTTTTTTTTACTGTGTAGTCGGTTCGATACAAAATATTTAATTTTTAAATACAGTTCCATATTCCACAATAACGCTACGTTTAAGTAGAAGGTGACAAAATTTCCATTGTATAATTTGTTGTATAAAAGAAGATCTACTACTAGTCCAATTAATTAATAGCCAAATGTCTTTGAATTGATTCATAGGGAGCTTTTCCTTTATTAAAGCAAGTTCGGAGAATATTATTGTATTAGTTTTCAAGAAAAATCTGTACAATATATATAATACTTACTTTATTCCAGCGATAACGTACATGCTAATGGGAACAGGAAACCCGATTGCCGTACTCAATAACCACACATTTAGCAGGAAACATCACAGTTCAACAACAGGTATTACAACGTGGTGTTGCTCAAAGAGGTTGGGCAAACGATGTAAATGTCGCATAAGAACTTTTAACGATAAAGTGATAGAGATGATTAACGAACACAGCCATGATTCAGCCTTTGATTCGTTTGGATCTTCAATAGTTGTATTGTAAATGTAATATGACATATTTTCGATTAGCTCAATTAAATAACTAAAGATTTTGGTGCATTATTTATTATTTATTTCATTGCGGTTTCAACTGAAACATTGAATCAACACTAAACCAATAAATCAATCTTTTTAGATGACTTTTACTTTAAATGGTCATTGCGCGGTAACCCTCTTCTGGTGTACAAGGGCTTCACGTATGCTCACGTAAGCTCACGTAAGCTCAAAGTATCTCAATGTAGCGTGAAGCTACCTTAACTTTTCGTTTGCCGGCTCGCCGCATGCTAGTGGTAGTATTCTTTACCCCGATTAATTTTGCGATGCCCACTTTGCGTTTTTGCGAATCATTCGAACTTACATAAATAATAAATACATTGATATTACGTTTTATTGGCCTTACCTAAGATAGTATTTATATATTTATCGAAATTGTATATTGATGTGATGACTCTCTTACCCAATATAGCGACTAACATTTATAAACGTGTCTTTATTTACCCTAAATGTCAATAGAATAGGTAAATATGAAATCGAAGACTATCGCATTTGTTTGACATTATAAATACGACACAGGATAAAGCGAATTTACTGCGTGAATTTTTTAGCTCCCGACGTTTCGGTGATGTTGTAACCGCGTTGTCCAGGGAGAAATATGTATAATATAATACTTACTTTATTCCAGCGATAACGTACATGCTAACGGGAACAGGAAACCCGATTGCCGTACTCAATAACCACACATTCAGCAGGAACCATCGCAGTTTAACAACAGGTATTACAACGTGGTGTTGCTCAAAGAGGTTGGGCAAACGATGTAAATGTCGCATAAGAACTTTTAACGATAAAGTGATAGAGATGATCAACGAACACAGCCATGATCCATCCAGGCTTTGATTCGTTTGGATCTTCAATAGTTGTATTGTAAATGTAATATGACATGTTTTCGAACAGCTCAATTAAATAACTGGAGATTTTTGTGCATTTTTGTTTCAATGCGGTTTCAACTGAAACATTGGATTGACACTAAATCAATTAATCGATCTTTTTAGATGACTTTTACTTTAAACGGTCATTGCGCGGTAACCCTCTTCTGGTGTACAAGGGCTTCACGTATGCTCGTCGCTCCACTGGCATAACAGGAGTCAGTTACTGGACCTGCTCCAAAACCAACAAAGCCACAAGCGTAAACTGCAAAGCTTCAATCAAGTCAGATGGACGATCATTTCTTGTTGTCATTTGTCCTGATCATACTTGTATAGATTTTAAATTAAATTATTTTTTAAGTAATACATTTTTGTAAGTAAGACATTTTTTTAAGATTGGCAATAAAATATAGACAGTCAAGGCATTCCGAAATAATGGCTCCCTAAGAAAGATTGTTTATTGTTTTTTTTTAGGTTTGTACATAATAAAAAGTTGCTGTTATTATTTATTTATTGAGACACTTTTTAAATGGAATTTTCGTCATGTATTTTGTTTTCTTGTATATAATTTGTTAACTTAAGTAATTTATGTTTATATTTTTTTTTATTTGGTCATTTCATATTTTTTGACACTAGATACCTGATATTTTAAAAAGTGTTTGATAATATTGTTGTCCACAATTGATTGTGTCTATATTGGGTTCAATTGCGTTTCAGGACAATGAGATAGAGCAATACGTTAGAGTGGAATTTGCGATGAACGGCTGACATTTTTCCGTTAAAACTACCCACTGAAAATAAAGCAGCCGAATCTAAGACCGCTCGAAATGTGTTCAAACTTATGCGGATGACTCTAAGATAGACAGGTAGTTTTGGTGCGAGAAAATCGTGAATCGTTCATTTCATATTCTGCTTTAACTCTTTTTTAATTTTAGTTTACAAAGAGCGCATATTGGTCCATTAATTTGCAGTGTTTTTACTTTTTACTTGAAGTATACTTTTGTATTTTTTTTTTGCAGAGTAGGATAAAAGGGGGCAATGGGAGTCACTTAAGTAATTATTGTACTAAAAACCAGTTTCTAAATCAAATATTTATTTAGAGGGTCCCTAAAACAATACTATCATAATATTGTGACCAGTTTTTTCGATTAATACTCTGGGAATGTTTTTTTATAACATGTTGTTTTGACTACCATTGTCCTTAAGCGGTGGCAATGGTGGTCACCATGTTGGCATTGGTGGTCAGACAAATTCAGCACATAATATTGCATATATATCCCACGGCTGAGTCCCAGCTCGTGTACTCCGCATGGGCTTAATGCCCACACTAGGTGCATCTGTACCACCACATTTCGTTATCCTATCTGAACTCGTTGCATATTATACATCTGTTTCCTGCATTTTCTACGTCATCTTGACACAGGTCATCGGTGTTGATGTCTGTTAGCAAAGTATAGTTCTATTCTTGAAGAACTTGTTGTCTTGCTCCGTTAGGACCCTTCTTCTGCGGCTTGCTCTTCTTCCCTTTTGCTTTTCCTTCTGCTTTTTCTTTTTGTAATTTTCCTCTTTTTTTGTTTTCCTTTTCTATCAGGCTGTCTTTGATTGGTGTTGAAGTCAAAATCGTAGCATGCTGCTTCTTGTATTGAGTGTAGGTGTTTTCAAAGTCATCGGGATTAAATCTTGGATTTTAGGCAGATCTAATGGCGTTTCGATTAAGTTGTTGATGCAATCACTGTTTGATGTTTAATGGGTCGGCTCATCTTGATGTGCTTGGAATTGACAAATGAACTTGGTTGGATGTACTTGGAACTGCCATGTTAACTTTGTTCGATGTGCGTGGAATTGCTATTAAATCTTCCATCTCGTCCATAGCAGCAGTTGGCTCCAAAAAAGATTAAGTACAATCTTGAACAATGACAGATTCTGCTTGAAGAGTTTCAGCTGCTATAAAGTCTTCTTCCGTAAACACGTTGGGGTTTAACGGAAAATACCAGCCACCCTAAAACCAGATTCTTCCATGCTGATAGATGCAACATTAGAAAATGATTTTCTCACCAAGGATGCAACATTATAAGGAATTATTCTTTCTGCGAGACGGATCTTCATGAACAAGCAACATTCTTTTTTATAAGCTTTGAAAGGTCTAAAGAATAAAACATCCAAGAGCTGCATTTGGTGGAATGACAGCATATGGATGTGGTTGCGCTTGCAATGTTCATGAACTGCGAGTGAGATATGATTTGCATGGTTGTTTAGTACAGCACAAGTTCAGCACAAGTTCATTTTCAGATGATTTTGCATGTTGAGTAAAGTGCTGAAGCCATTAAAAGAAAAGATTTTCACTAATCTTACTATTAGCTGAGCATTTGTAAACAGCTCCTGCTGGTCCATCCTCCTCCAGGAGTGGAGTCAATCTTTTTCTGGGGTATATAAACATCGGTGGGATATATCCAACGGCAGCACCCATTGTACTCGACAAGGTGATGTTTTTTCCTCTCTCTCAACTTGTGATGGATCTTACTCTCTTCGATCCTATTGCAGCCAATATTTTTCCCGGTTCTTGGACAGTTTAAATTCCGGTTTCGTCACAATTATAGATATTCTTTGGGACAATCTATGCTTTTCCAATAGTTTTTCAAGCAGCTTATAGAACAATTGCACTTCTGCTTTGTTAAAAGCTGTGATTCTGTTTATACTAGTAGCTTCTGGCTTCCTTACAGAAATATTATTTCTGCGCAAGAAGCCTTCCAGCCAATCACATCCAGCCGTTCTCGAGAATTTGTTGAAATCATGTTTTAACTGTAAAGCTTCAGCATTTTCGAGTGCCACTTTCCTTATCTGATTAGCAGAAAGTCTATAGAAAATACTTGCCATTTTTTTTACTGTATCTGCTATTTATTTTCTACTTCTGCATAGAACACATTCATACTTCCAAAACGTGGTTGCGAGAAGGACTTTTTACTGTACCTCTTTTGAAGGCTTGAAAAGGAATTCCCACCACCTCGGCAGACTTTCTCATGAAATATTTCTATAGTTCAATCAGCTGCATAGCTTTTTCAAAATTAATGGATGATCAGCTGGCCTTTGCAGTCTTCCGAGGTCGTTTTTTGCCATCTAGAAAATTTAAATTATATTTTTAATCAAAGTAGGAACGTAACTCAGTAAGCATTAACATGGCGGGCAATGGTGGTCAGCTTACTCCTATTACCTGCAATTACTCTGATGAGGGAATAAAATCAAAGTAAAAAAAGTTGAAAATATACTGGCAAAATAAGTTTGACATCATGTTTTTTAATGTCAACCTTATTTTACATAAAAGTCTTACTATTGTACTTAAAAAAAATGACATGTATCTTCATTATTGTTTGGTTAAAATATAATATCGACATGGAGCAAAAACTTCATTTGCCTGTCCCGCTCGGATGCACAGCGGACAATGTATGGCGTCGATCGCCATGGTACCGAGTAGCAATAAACGTGCAGTTGCCTTGATTCCACCGGCCGGGTGATGTTTATTTTCATAGATACATGAGTGACCACCATCACAATTGCCCACTTTTCCTTTTTTAGTTACTTTTCCAGATGTTCTTTAGGATGTTGAATCGTTTGCTCATTCTTTATAATAGTGTGAATATCATATAGAAGTCATATCAAATCCTAATACTTCAATCCTAGAATTCAGTTTATAAAGCTCTGAGATGGTTCGATAAAGCAGTGATAGATCTTTAATAAGTAAAGTTAATCCATTATTTCGTAGTTCCATTTATGCTTTGAATATAAACGTTTTTATCATATAAACTAAAAACTGGATAATTTCTTCCTTGCATGATGTTGTTGAACTTGGTTTGTACAAATATTTAAGTTTTAGTTCGCTTAGCCATAATTTATCTTTCATCTGCAAAACTTTATTGTTTCCAAGATTAAAGATTCCAATATTAGCAGCACTCCTGGTATGGATTTGCGGCCCCCAGTATCAGAATTACAACTTTATAATATCATTCGTTCATTAATAGATCTGTCTGCTATAATGACACTAATACCGAAAAGGCATTTGGAATGCTGGTTTTCATTTTCGGGACTTCTAAATGATTTTCTCATATATGAATATATACTATTAAAATACTTTTTCATGCCTATGTCCGCTGCTCGCACCTTGAATAATGCTCACATTGTGGAACCCCTTATATGGCATCCATATAAATAGAATAGAACGTATTCAGAATAAATTCATAAAGTATTTGAATTACAGATCCTATATAACTTTCGACAGTTTTACACCCGGTGCTAATTTCAATAATATTACTTCACTTGCAGATCGAAGGACGTACCACGATTTAGTCTTCCTTCACAAAATCATTAATGATGAATTAAACTGTATGTATTCCAGTTAATACAATTCCGAACCCCTTTCAACGGATGACAAGACAGTCCACATCATTTCATCTGAGTTGTCGTAACAACAATTACGGTCAGATCTCATTCATAAACCGTGTGTGTAGTGTGTACGACGATCGGTATGCATCAAATCAATATGTTCGCTGAACCGAACAACGGATTCAGAAGCTTCTTGAAGAGGGCAATATTTAATTTTAAAGTATCTTAACACATTATCTATTCTATATAATTAGATTTCAAATCATATGTAAGTAATATGTATCTCTATCATATTCCTATGTATCATATTTTGTATATGTATATATTTATGAATATATACTGTCATATCAGTATAAATTGTGTAGTGTATATATGGTAACTATGTATTGCTGTGAATATTTTTCATTCCTTCCCTGGTTCCTCCCTTTCTATCATACTCCCGGTTTCCCTTCTGTTTTTTTTATTTATTTTAAATTGTTATCATATACTGGAAAATATTTTTTTGGCTTAAATATATTTAATATGTTTAACCACTTATTGTTGAACACTGTTATTTTCCTGAATAAAGTAAATTAAATTAAATTTTATCAGTATCCTTCTGAATGGTTGTCAAATACTTTCATCTGCTTATAAATATTGTGGGTCAAACCAATAAAGTCCTGCTATCTTATTGCCAATCTTATTTTAATAAATATTTATACAATAATGTGCCTTAATCTAGGAGGTAAGCAATTATAATATGTTTTCATTTATTTCTGTTTTTCTACTTTGAACGCAGTCATATTCGTCATGAATGGGGAGATTTCTGGCTGCCCGAGCAGCCACACTTATTCCTTCTTTAAAGACTGTTACAGCAGCTTACTCAAAAGAAAACTGGACTCCTATCCTACAGTTTCCACCAAGTCCTCCTGAGAGACAGGGTCTTGTTAACATTTTTATAGGTGGGTTTTCCTAACGGTGCACATGATTTTTTATTTTTTATCTTTGGAAAAATAAAATCCAATTCATAATCCATAAGAACAGTGTTAGTTCTATATCTAAGGCCCTATATCACTTGGACATCACGGTGGCGCCACCAGTTGCACAACCATCGTGTCAGAATTGTCACAGTTTTAAAATGGAAAAGTTAGCACTTATGTTGAACGTACGACGTAAAAGATAGTTAAATAAGAGGGAAAAAACCGTGGTGGGTACATCTTTTTATAGCCGATTGCCCTACGAAAGGACAATTCGTCACCGATTGCCCTACGAAAGGACATATAAATCGTCAACTAATAAATCGTATTCACAACTTCCTCCAAGCATTTCTTTTTCAAGCCTTTATTGGAATAATCCTACGAGGAACTATCCCAAATAGGTGGTCTATTTTGTATTTCTATAATAACTGTCACTGGCAGCACAAGTGGTGGCCGAGTGAGTGAGATGCCATACAGTGCTACACATATTAGCGGTTGCGCAAACAGCGTGGTGGCGCCACCTATTCCGCATATTCTGTGCATGCATTGATGCTGGTTGCGACACCAATTTAGTTGCGAAACCAAGTGGACAACAGGTGAGGTATCCTCCATAGAGCTGTATACATTTTGTTGGTAGCTCGACTGGTGGCGCTACCGTGGTGTCCCAGTGAAATAAGGTCTTAAGTCAATATATAGTCAATTCTCTTTATATATAGTCAATATATAGTCTTCCAGCGATGCTCCTTCGTTCAGAAGCACTCATTATATTCAACTTGCGGATTATCTAACAGCTGCTTCATTGCATTCCTTTTTATTGGATCTAGATCGTCAAATCTTTTTCCTTTTAGAATGTCTTTCAATTTGGGGAACAGGTAAAAATTGGAGCAAGCCGACACTGCACAGGTAATGGTTTCAGTTGAACAATTCCATGTTTCGCCAGAAATCTCTGAATAAGGTACGATCGATGCATAGCAAGCGTGTTATCTTAATAAAGCACCCAATCGCCACTTTTCCGTAAATCAAGTAGTTTCTTTTTCATTGCGTCAGCTAATTGTCGAAAAAAAAACAGAGAAAAAAACATTGCAGACCTTCCAGCACGATGGTCGCTTTCAAATGAAGTACGGCCAATTTAAATCACCTAAACCACTCTTTAATTAATAATAATTGATTGATTTTCCAAATAATAACTCAATTATGTACAAGTAATGTAAAATAAATATGTCTATAACCCATAGGGCATGAAAATCATATTGTTCATCTAAAATCTAATTAAGCATAACGTTTCGGATATCTAGGTCACATAAATTACAGATTAGATATCATATCTGGATAATTCAATTATAATTATCAAAGGAATATTCAATCTTTGTACTTGAGTTTTTTGTATTTATTAACATTTTAGGGTAGAAACCAGAGGTTATTGTTTTACTATTTGATAATATCGACCGTGGTAAAATTAATACACTGTTCAAAGGTAAAAAATGTATTTTCTATTAGTAACTTTTTTATTGTTTTTTTTTTTTAATAAAATTCATTTTCAATATTTTGGTAAGGTAAAGGTAACATATTAAAAAAATATGGACCAGTGTATTTAGTATCTTGTTTTACTGCTTTTAATTTATTCTTAGGTAATATTTAATTTTGGTTATACTCATAGAAATTATATCAATGGTTTGTGATGGAGACGGGCCAAATTTTTTGCTAAAATTATTGCAAACTCAATGATTGATTTTCAGGAAACGGGACGCATCCGAGGTTCGACTTTTACACAACTACGTACAATTGCTAACTGAATATACGATGCGTCATGCCTTTTGACATGGAGTAATCACAATGTTCCTACATATTAAGTGAATACCTATTTATGACCATAGCACACTTGAATACAAAGTTAGAGCATAAGGTTTGGATTTTCCGGACAGCCCCCTTACATTTTATTTGTCTTGACTAGATAGATGCATATATGTATATTGTAGTTTACTGAATAAATAAATAATCATATATTAATAAATTATAACCTAATCTAAATGAACATTGGTCGTCTTAGTGATCTCTGCAATTGTGAGTTGCGTCATTTCAACATAATCTCCCAAATATTGATTAAATTAACGCGTTATTGAGGTTATTGAAGAGTACAGGGCGCTATTAGTAGATACTTGAGGCGGATGTAAAACGTCAAGTTGATGAGTACTGTGAATCCAAGGGACATATTTTATACATGAATTCAAAGCAGCTGAGCAATTCGGGACAGTTTAACAAATGGGTGAATGGTTAATTGATGACTGTCAGGTCAATAAAGTTACGTATCTCCTCTAGAGAATGATACCAAAAGAACTCCATTTTCGCATAGTAACCCTGGAGTATTTCCTTTGTAGAATTTGCATAGCACTTGTATTATGATTGTCTTTTGCACTCGTTCAATCTTCGCAACCTCTTTCTTATAGCCAGGATCCCACATTATGCTTCCATATTTTAGCTTACTTCTGTTACTTACTACATTACTATAGTAGTGCTATGAATAGAAGCATGAAAATGCGAAAAGGACATACATACAGTGTGTTCGAGTTGGTCGGACATTTTTTAAAGGGATGATTCTGTACATCAAACTGAACAAAAAGGAAAAATATTTTTTTCAGATTTTTTTTGATGTAGGATATTTTTGTTTAGAGAAGATTATTCTATGTACATCAAAAACTGAGTTGAAAATCATCTACAACTTTTTTAATTTGTGCCTTGGTTAGTGAAAAAATAAATATGGAATATTTTAATGTTGAACTAAAAATGCTTCATTGGCAGTACTACCGACTAAGTCATGAAAGCTATAGATAGTTTTCAACTTAGTTTTTCGTATAGAATGTAACAAAAATATGCCGGACTTAGCCAAGGATCAAACTTGGGGTCTTTGTTATTCAACATATTTGTTAATAAGAAATTGTCACATCAGTACATCCCTTAATGTTTGCTGATAATGTCAAAATATTTTTATCCACTGGAAGGGCTGAGATCTGCAAGCTCTTCCAGTATGATATTGATGAATTTATGCATGGAGCCAAGCTTGTTACCTTCATTAATATTAACAAATGTTCAGTATGACATACACGAGATCAAAGTTCAAAGTTTATATTAATTTAAAAAACCCCGCAGGGATATAGAACTTACAATTAATACAATATTTATAATTCTAATTTCCTTATCTGGCTACCTATTTACCAATTATAATATCGCAAAAACCTAAATTGTATGTTTATTATATTTGAAATGTTTTATTAAACTTAATTTAATTATACAGTTTTCTGCATACAAAATTAGAATGAAATAGGAAAAGTAAAATTATATTTAAAATCAAATGTTAAGAAACGGAAAAAAAAGCATTGCGTAAACTTAAAATATAACTTAAAAGTTAAAATGAGAAATAGAGAATATCTAAAATTCTCAAATCCACCACACTGAATATTAATAAACTGAAAAAAAAACTATTACATTCTCTACATATTAAAAAGAGAATTAAAATAGGAATAATGAAAATAAATGAATAAAAATAAATAATAAAGAAAAATACCTAAGATAGAAATACCAAATCCACAAACAGCTATCGAAAAATCCTAATATTCCTAGTTCATGTTACTGTGATTAATATTGTGATAAATGATGTGATTAATATTCCTAAATAATGTTACAACATTAGTAAATAAATTGTCAATAAGCTAAAATTTTGAAAATTAAATTAAAATTAAAATGTCAAAAATAAAATAAATACAAGTAGTCGATTGTGTATACAGAAATATAAAATTCTATAACGCCTACTCATCTGATGTTTTTTTCTCCATCGCTGGGTGTGTGCTTCCTAGAGGAACTGAAGTCAAGGACTGGGGTTTTTTTCAACCTCCAGATAAACTTCATGGAACACATTAGTCAACTATTTTTAACTTCTTTCAAGCTTCTAGGGTTTGCGATACGACAATCCAAACAATTCAATAACATTTGCGTTATGCGCATTGTACATTGTACATTGTAAAACTCAGTTGTTAAAAGTCGCATGGAAACGAATTTAGCTATTTCTGGTCCGCATGAAAATACATATATTCTCATGCCCAAAAAGGTAAAGAAGTGTTTTTTGAGATTTTTGTACTTTAAGCTTTGGAAAGTGTCACATGTTACAGGTGAACCCGCGGACCCTGGACGTTATAAAGAAATCTATCAATCTCGCCCAGAAACGAATACAAGTGGATGAAGACGATCCACTTATCCAGTTCCGCCACTGCCCGTCAGAAACCTTCTTCTTAGGGCGATGCATTGGAAATTGGCACCCAGCTGGCAGCCTCACATCCTGACTGCCAGATTTAGAAGGATTTCTCCATCTTCCCGTCTGATCACGGGTTCGAAATCTCTTGCGCGAATGCCACATATTATACATGGCATTCCAACCTTTGGAAATACCGCAGTTCCGAGGCATCCTTTACTCAGCTGGTTGTCACTCGAGATCGGGCGGCCATCGGATCGTTTCTAAGGAAAGGTGACACCAGGTCAACATCTACCCCCGCGTCTTAGGTTGCATTATGCTTCCAAACTCCCCCAGATATTCCTTTTTGAACAAAAACCGGCAAACCGGCCAGTGCATCATATACATCTTTCTGGAGTTTTCACCCATGTCACTGGAATACTGGGATACAGAAGGGTTCAGACCATGTATCCCGGTGTAGCCCTCTGTATGCGGTGATCACTGGGATGCAGAGGGCCCCTCTTCAGGAAGGTTGTTGAGCAAATGCCGGCAAACTGACCAGTGCTCAGACATCCAGGATCGCTCAGGTTCGCCACGCAGTGGTTTTACCGGGTTAGTCCCTCTTCGAGGAGGCTGCTCCGTGATAACAATAGTTGGCCTTCATGCCCCGATTGCACAGTCCCATTAGGCGCCTAAACTTGTACTTTAAGCATGTTGGATTGAAGATTCATACTACGGGCGAGCCTGCCAGCCTTAGGCGTGTCAATGAACTCTATCGTTATATTGCCCCGAGATGAACGCAGATAATTTTGACAAAACAATCTATGTATCCAACTATGCCGCAGCTCGTCACAGGCCGACCCTTACGGGAAGGCACTGAGAGCAAAGGCACCCAGCGGGCACCCTCGCCCTCTGACTCGAAGTCGCTGGCGCGACCTCCGCCTATCGTAATAGCGCGGCATTCCGTAAGTCGGAAATATCGCAGATCCATGGCGTCCTTTACTCGGTCTGCAACCCGAGATCGGGTGGCCAACAGATTATTTCTAAGGATAAGTGACGACAGGGCGACATCTACCCCCGCGTCTCAAGAAGCATTACGCTTCCAGACTCCCCCGGCTATTGGTCAGTTGAGCAATGCCATTAAACCGACCAATACATCAACCGTCTAGGGCCGCCCAAGGTGTTCCCTCAGATCCGACCGCATAGCGGCTTCACCGGTTTAGTCCCTCTTCAGGGAGGCTGCCAGATGGGAGTAGAGCTGTGAGTCGGGCCAACCAAGGTAACAATATAGTCATAGGGCCCGAGCTGCACGACCCCATTAGACCCCTGTACTCTAAGCAGTTAAGGTTGACAAATGCTACAGGCGAACCCTGGCCACCCCGGAGCATTTCAACGATTTTGTCGTTATATCACCCCGAGATAAAACACAGAGACTTGAGAACGAAGACAAGCTACATACCAAGCTCTGCCAAGGCTCACAGAAACCGACGCCATAATAGCGAGATACTGGGCAAGCAAACCTAAACCCAGCGGGCTGGCATCACTCCCTAGCTACCAAAGATAGACGGATTTCTCCATCCACCCGTTTGGTACCAGGCTCGAAGTCGCTTGCGCAACTTCTACCTACCGTAATAAGGCAGCATTCCGTAACTCGGAAATATCGCGGACCCGTGGTGACCTTTACTTGGAACGTCTCCCGAAAACTGGTGGCCATCAGGTCGTTTCTAAGGATAGGTGACGATAGGTAGACACCTACACTCGCATCTTAGGGTAAATACATTCCTAGACCCCTCCGGGTCTCATTCGATTGACGCCCGTGCGTCAGCCATCCAGTTCCGCCTCAGGTTCCTTCCCCAGATCCACCGCATAGCGTGTTAACCAGTTTGGCCCCTCTTCGAGCAGTCTTAATTACTGATCAACAAAATATTTTCCATTATTTTGCCAGCGTAAAGGCAGTTGTTCAATTCTCTTTTTTAAAAGGTTCTTCGATTTTTTATTGAAAAACTTTTACAAATTTCGTTTTTACTTCTCCAACATTATTACATTTTTTACCTCTTAATGTATGCTCTAATAATATGAAAAGGTGGTAATCTGACAGCGTGAGATCCAGTGAATAGGGTGGATGAGTTAAAAGTTCCAATCCATGCTCCCTTCATTTTTCCTGTGTTAAGTTTGCAGTGTCAGGCCTCGCATTATCGTGTTGAAGGATCCTTTTTTGTTATTTACCAAAACAGAGAGTTTTTTATGAGCTCTTATTTCATTCGCTCGAGTTGTTCATAATACACTGTCACTGTACAGTTCTGACCAGATTCAAGCAACTCATGGTGTATAATTCCAGAAAAATCTTACCACAATTGTTAGCGATACGACGCAACTGATTTTGCCGGAAGCGCCTTGCCGCGTTTTATATAGTTTTATAAAAATATTAAAGGTATATATTTATATAGGTATA
>JAOPUG010000276.1:28425490-28437398 GCA_027564375.1 Micropterix facetella | reverse complement strand
TACTCGAGTTATCGTGCATACTAACATTTTTCGCGCACGATTTCAAGACTTGGCCACTATGGTGGCCGAAGTAATTAGGCCTAATTTGAAAAATATTGTGAAAAATATAATCGCCTTTCGTCACGCAAACAGCGCTATCTACTCATAAGCCGGGAACTGTTTCGATAAAATTATTTAAGATGTAATCATAGAACGGGCGTATCAGGCGCAGAGAAACAGGTAATTATACGAATATATGCATGTTATTATATGCAAAGTAATGAAAGATTCATTCAATCGACGAATCGCTTTTGCAAAATTAATCACAATATGTTTGCTCAAACAAAAGAGATAATCTTTGTCTAATGGTAAATTCAATAGTGTAAAATTAATGAAAACTAAACATTATTTACTTTTGATATATTTTGTTTTTCTTTTATCGTGTATATTGTAACATCCAACGGGTCCCTATCAACCACACAAAGTTTTGGAGAGCTTGTTTCTCAGTGCGACTGAAGCGGAAGAACATTCGGTACGTCATGAGATTAATCTCTGACGTTACATTTGAACCCCTTCCAGGCAATAACTCCTCTTAATTGAGGGGGTCATTACAGAAATGGCACAATAGAGATCTTATAGTACGTACTCAGTTCAGGTAGTTGTTTCAGACTACCCTGAAAATATATTATACATGTATACAATAAAATAATCATATGAGCCGAAATTTGACAAACCCATGGGTTTCCCACTGCCAGGTTTTCATTTTATTTTTATATAATACATTTAATGCAAAATACTTACCGCCTATTTTGTAATATTTTTTTTCGTTTTATTTTTATTTTTGATTGATAATTGTTGTTCATGGGAAATGAGACTACACATATGCCGGTTTCTCGGTCTCAGTGGAGCAAAACAAAATTAATTGGGGGCCACCGCTGCTTTTCAACCTTTTAGCCACCAATTAAATCGTTACGCTGCACATTGCTCAATCCGACCTAACGAGTTCATTCAGCTCGGGCCCTATGACCGTATTTATTACCTTGGTCGGCCCGACTCACTGCTTAACTCTCGTCCGACAGCCTCCCTGAAGAGGGACTAAACCGGTGAACCCGCTATATAGTCCGATCGGAGGGAATAAATCGGCCCTGGATGGTTGATGTATTGGTCAGTTTACCGGCCTTGCTCAACCAATAGCCGGTGGTCTGGAAGGGTAATGCTTCTTAATTCGCGTGGGTATGTGTCGAACTGTCGTCACCTATCTTTAGAAACGATATATTGGCCACCCGATCTTGGGTTGTAGACCAAGTAAAGAGCGCCACGGATCCGTGATATTTCCGAGTGACGGAATGCCGCGTTATTACGATAGGCAGAGGTCACGCAAACGACTTTGAGCCAGGAACCAAACGGATGGATGAAGAAATCTGCCTAAATATTGGTAGCAATGGCACGAGGGTAGCCCACTGGGTTTGAAAATTCCCAGCGCCTCGTGGTAAAGAGTAGGACTCTCGCGGGCAGTGGGAGTGGTTGGATACGTGGATTGTTTTGTCAAAATTGTCTGCGTCATCTCGGGACGAAATAACGATAAATTTCATTGAAACGCTACCGGTTACCGTGCTCGCCCGTAGAACGAATCTTAAATCCAACCCTGCTCATAATCCAACAACTTAAGCGCTAAATTATGCCTGTTAATTGTCATCTGTCAGCGATGAATGTTATTTTTCGAAATGTGTTAAGAGTTCATAAACTCTTCTTCGAAATGTCGAGTGTAGGCATATATTGCTTAATATGCAAGGACTCAGAGGATAACCATTCATATTTAATGTAAACATCCCAAACTTGCTCATCATATTTCAATTTTCCTCCAGCTCCATTATATATTTAACAGACAGTTGGGTAAATGTATATTCAAGGTAAACTTGGAGTGTATTCTTTCGGGGATTTTAGGATAACTGTTCTAAATTTACAATTTGCTTCTTTTCACAGGCGATATAACATTATATGCTCCTGTTAATTCCCTTGAGGACTATCAATCGATCCAGGATAATCCAAATAGACTATCTCTTTATTGCACCTCGTATCGTTTATTCCTGAATGCTGAGAAATATACTATTGGTAGTTTTACGAGTAAAAAACCATATTCTAACTTTTAATTATACTATCAGTTGGTTTATATAAACAAGGCAGTAGGAGTTATATTAGATTATTTACCTCCCACATTGATAACATCACAAAAAATGGCTGAATAATATCACTACACTATCGTAATCTATTATGCATGAAACATCTTTTCAGCACAACTTTTCACTCTACGATTTTTTCTGCTCCCCTCATATTTAAGAATACCTCAACATCTACACGACGATTCAAGAATCACTTGTATAACCTTTCAGTTGCAGTTTAACCTGAATCTTTGGTCTAAATGTGTAACCTTTCCGTTGCAGTTATGACTGAATCTTTGGCAGAATCACCCAATTCATCGAACTGACGCGACGCCCTGACGGACGCCATGTCCCGCCCAAACTGAGTTTGCGCTTACCGGTGTGAACTAAAAAAAACTGGGTGTGCGCCGGTGACACCTTCATATGCCTCAAACGGACAGATTCAAGTACTCCATATCTGGGAGTAAGGACGCGATCTTTTATGCATGATATATCATTTGTGAACAACTTTTCACTCGACGTTTTAATATTGTTTCTGCTAACCTCATATTTAATAATACCTCAATATCTACATGACGACGCAAGAATCACTTGTGTAACCTTTCCGTTGCAGTTATGACTGAATCTTTTGGTCGCGCGGAGTGAATTCGAAAACCCTATCTGACCCCTCCTCTGCTCGATGACGTAAGTACATAAACACGCAAGTTAGCAACGGACGATTTTTCTTTCTATTTTTGGAATATATATCCTACTACGGGTCATAACCCACCATGAGGAATATTAACATGTTTGCAGTTAACACAAGTATGAGAGCCTTTTTAAAGTCGTTTTCTGGTCAAATGCCATACTGTACTCTTTTTTCGACATTCTTCGAACTTCCAAATATTAAGCCATTTGGAAGTTCGATTCCAAATTTTAAGCCAAAGTAAAAGTGAAATCATAATAGGTTCTGGATAAAAAAGATTAAAATAAAATAAGAACTAATAATAATAAAAAAAATCAACCATACACAAATTATTAGAATGAAAAGGTGCATATATACCATATTTAATAATATTCTTACTATTCATAGATAGAAGAATATTTTAACAAAACCTATTTACGTAGTTCGATTTTAATTTTTTGTTGTTTTCAATTATTTTAATGTTACAAGGCAAATTATTGAAATATTTCAGATCTTGTTATCTGCTGCTATTTGTAAATTTTGATGATAATTTAGAAGGTGCATTTATTGCACGTAGTTTACACTGCCGTATAAAATGGGAGTGAATTTAACAGCTATTGGTAACAGTTACTTCTTTATTATAAAACTATATATGTAGCTACGCTCATCACTGACTCACTGACTGATCCCGTAATCCGTAATGCTGTAGACGTTGTGTAGTAGCGGGAGTGGCGACGATGACGGAGGGAGGGGTCGCGGTGGACGCGATGGCGCGAGGGTGGGGAGGGGCTACCCTTGTAACGATCGACATTCGATCTATTTGACGGGCGCCTCAGGAGCGAAACAACCAACTAGTGAAAGAAAGAACAACTTACATTGCAAAAATTACATATATAATAGGATGGCCAATTCTACTAAAAGAGACCGCCAACGAATTGACTATGGTGGATTCAGTGTAGCTCTCGCCACTCGTTTCTGCAGAATAAACAAATCGAAAATATATAGGTCGCTATATACATTTTGAGATGCTCAAAGTTTAAAAATAGAATGCATCTATGTATTATGTTTCTTAATAGCAAATTTGTTTTAAATATCGGACGTGAAAGGCCATTTATAATAATAAATAACAGAAGAATTAGCTATATACATCGGCAACTTGGGCCTGTCCCGTGATTGGCAATCCCTGACATTCAAAATGTCCTAATCTGTTGGTATAGACCAATAAATTTATCTTATCACCTCGATTTGCTAGGCCACTCTGGTAGGCAGATCAGCCTCAAGGCAAAGTAGGCCCTTACGCACATGTAGCAGCACCCAACATGGCTTAAAACCTATTCCTAAAAGTTTCTCTGGTCACCATGATTTCAAAAATACCCATCTACGGTCTACCCACAGATTAATATGTTCCTCCAGGCCAAGTAAACCAGGATTCACCTGCAGCAGCATCTGCACGACTCGTGTGATCGAATTCGCTGCCACCGGGTGGTGATTGGGGTCACCCAGGGGGCTGTCTACCAAATTTGGTTAAGATAGGACCACGGGCAGTCCTCGGATGGATTGACAAATGTACAGAATGTATGAGACTATATTCCTGTCCTACGTAATACTATGGACGGACCACATAACAACACATTTTTTGGTATTTATTCTATCTTCACTTCCCGCCTTTTCGTCTGCTATGATGAAGCTGAAGCGAGAACATTCGCCTGCTATGATCTATTATGACTTAAAAGTTGGTTTATCTGAAGTGTTAAGCTTTAAACGTTTAAATCAGCTTTAGGCGCATCTGCTCCTTCACGGGCTATAATTTTTAGATAGTTAAACGAATTTAAAAGGGGCGGAACTAGCCTTGAAATGCGACAGGTGTGGACAGTCGCTGCAGACAATTTGTCACTACTAAAACGCCGGTGCGAGAAGACCAATGAATCACATTTAAGTACATAGAGAGAAGCTTTACACATTAACTCGGTTAGTGTTTATACCATCTTAAACGACCATCTTGGCGTGAGGAAACTTTGCTGTCATTGAATACCTCGTGTGCTATCTGAAACGCAATAAGGAAACGAAACCTCTTGTGGATTGGCGCCGAGAAATGCGTTTCGTCGCGTTTTGAAAATGGGGCATCAAGGCGTGTTTCTGAAATAATGATTGGCGACAAAACAAGGAATTATCAGTATGATCCGGAAAGCAAAAAGCGTTCGTCAGTATGGGTGTTTTCAGATGGCCAGTTGCTAACAAAAATGCAAAGATCTCGGAAATTGGAAAAAAATGGGGACCAGTTTTTTTTTCACATACTGGACGTCTTGAAACATCAATGCTAGAAAATTAAATATCAGTTTATTCAGAATGGTACACAATAGCAGTGTTGCCAAAAGTTTTTAAATCTGGGCATGAAAGGCGACCGACGACCGGGTTTAGGGGAATCATGCTGTACCACTACAACACGTCTTCACACACTAACCTCAGCACAAAGGCGTTTATTCAAGAATGGTATTAACACCCTGACTCGTCCACCTTACAGCTCCGAATTAGCTCCTTGTGACCTCTTTATTCCCGATTATGAAGGATAAAGTAAAAGGAATGTTTTTAAATGCCGATGACGCGGTGGTCGCCTACGAATCGGCCATTTCTGACCTGTCGGAGAAACACTGAAATAAATGTTTCCATGGGATGGATATTTGCATAGAGAATGATGGAGAATATTTTGAAAAAATATAATATAAATTATAAAAATATATTGTTTACTTTCGCTGTCTCAAAACTTATATAGTGACCTACGAATATAATGTGCTCTTCCGCATGCAAGTATGAAATATATCACAAGCGACCATGGCATAGAGTCGACAATAGTAGACTCAATGGGTCGAGTAGAACCAGAGTTAGAAGTATTTGACATCTCTAGCCCAATCAACCAACGGAAAGTCAACGCCGTCCCCGATTCCTAAGTGAATAAATACAAGAAGCACTAGCGCACATTTCACGTTCTACGTAATAAATTCCGCCACTCGCGCGCAAGTGACGCCATTTAAATTTACAAGTGCGTCCTTTGTGGAGTGAAATTTACAATTCAGATTCACTGACACAATCTTGCCGCATATCGAGGAGAGGAAGTCCGCGGACCGCGCGTTTCGGAGCATATTTTGCACTTACAGGTAGGGTTGGCAGTTGCCAAATTGCCATAAGTGGTTGTTGGCGGGGAGAGGGGTATCCATTAGGTATTTACTTATGTACTGCTCCGTCACATACTTACAGAAGGATGTTCATTGTAGCCCTAAATATTGGCCTAATCATCTAAATTTATTTTTCCACCTTAAAAATAGATCCCATTTAATATGATAAAATGATTTGATACGGTACCATAAGTATATTTACGTGAATGAATAATCCAGTCGTTGTAATAATTTTAAGGCTATTTTCCGATATGGCTACTCCCTCTGCGAATTATTTTATAATTCCGATGGACTCAACACGTCTTTAACGAAATTGTACTTTGTGTTTGGGGAACAGGAAACGTTATAGGTACGGAGTCATATATGGTGAATCGGCGCTTAGTCGAAGATATCCTTGAGTTTTGGCCAAAAAATTATGTACAAGAGTTCATAGGCGTAGCCAAGAAGGGGGGGTTGACCCCCCCCCCCCCCGCCCAACGGCATTATGGCAGTCCTACCTTGCCAGAGGCCAGCACTCAACAATTTGTTCTTCACAAATGATCTAGGCCCTTATTTGTCCCTATTCGACAATGTCTTAAGAAAAGGATCCAAATCTACCTCTACAAGGCATGCAAATAATAAGTTTAACAGCAGAGTTCAATTTGTAATTAATGGGGGTTTTTATTGCATAGGGTTGTTTAGCCTTAGAAACAGTCTTTTTCTTCAATCTGCAACAAATATGTTGAGCACGTGAAGTCAAAATATCAACCACAGGCACTAGTTGTCTTTGGTGGCTATCCTGATGCCGTACAAGGTGGTACAAAAACTGCTGAACGTATGAGACGACCAAGGAAACATTCTTCAATTGACATATTATTTGACGACACAATGATACCTACCATGTCCAAAGAAAAGTTTTTTGTTAATCCCAAAAATAAGGGTCGAGTAATATCTATGAGTTCTCATCAGCAGATAGTATATACAAGCAAACGAAAAAAGAAGCTGGCACCTTTATTGTAAACACTGCTTTGTCTTTGGCGCCAACAAATGAGACGGTGATTGTAGTTGGGGAAGTTGTAGACCTCTTGGTCATCTTGATAGGTCTGTGCAGGGCTGAAAATGTTTTCTTTGTAAAACCTGGGAAGAACACCATATCTTCAGCGACATTTTCTCAAACTAATGCTGTGAGTTCAATGATTGCCGAAAACATCCTCTTCCTACATGCTACAAGTGGTTCGATACAAAGTCAGCACTGTTTATGCAAGGAAAAATGAAGTTCCCCAAAACTCTTTTGCAGAATCCACATTTTGCTGATGTTGTTAAAGTATGCGAAGACTCGAACGCTACTCAGAAATGGTTTCAGCTTTTGGGCAACGTTTCCTTGTCTCACTGAGCAGGACAAATGTGCCTTCGCTGAACCACCTAAGTGTATTTCGTTCAAGAAAGCTGTCTTCAAATATAATTCAAACAATGCTGCTTTACACACAATCTACAACTGCAGCACGACAGCACTCTTTAAGAGTAAATCATCAGATCCAGCAATGGGTGGGGGTTAAAAAAATCCTGAAGAGTGGAGATGGAAGAAAACATATACTGACGTGTTCACTGTACTACCCCCTGGTCTCCCTGCTTTGTTGAAGCTTGTATCCAGCAAGTGCACAAAGAACTGCCAACGAAATTGTGGGTGCAAAAAAGCAAGGCTTTATTGCTCCAACATGTGCCCCAAATTCGAGGGGAATTGCAGCAATATAGCAGTGGTCATTCAAGGAAGGCGAGTTAGATATTAAAACCGAGATAGGGTTGGATTGCCCACCTAATATAAACCTGTGGACCCAATGAAAGGGGACAAGCCATGCCACAAGGTATCAAATATTTCAATAAATAAATATTTATTTTAGAATATTGGTAGTAATACACACACTAAATCCATACGCCTATTATTCTTTATGTTGTAGGTATCGATGAACAGCTTCCAGTAAAAAAAGCGGAAATAACACTTTTGATTTTTTTCTTTAAAGAAATGGACTGACTGATGTATATAATTATTTATAATCAAATAATGATTCAAAATGAGTCGTGTCGTATTTATTATCAACAATATTCATTGTAAAATGTAGTCAATAATATAATCTTTAGTAGCATCATAGATTAAATAACAATTAATCAATGGTAACACTAATGGACAATGTTTGCGTAAACTGGTTAGTTTTCACATTGTTACATCGGCGTACAGTGCCGAAATACCGTTTTTCTGAGTTTTTTTATTTTAACACCCATGTTCGCGGCACTCTCACACTTAAACCATTAATCAGAGAAAGAAACTTTCATACATAAAATATAGGAAATTTTAAACTCTTTAATTTATTTGTTGCCGACGTTCACGTAAAATGCGTAGTATTGGCGTTATTTTTTTAAAAAAAGGAGGACAGACCGTTTTTTAAAAATTTGTTCCCCGGATGTTTCCCGGGATTTTTTTTTGTTAGAAACCTCATATTCGTGTTCAACGATCCAGAAAACATTAAGGTGCCAAAATAAAAAAAAACTCCATCAAAACCTACCAAATACCTGGCCTATGACTCTCTGGCTGCATCGCGGTTTAGAGCTGGGAAAGGTAGCTTCGCCTATTTCGTGACAGAAGCGCTATCAAATACTAAATACGTTTTAATCGCTTAATGTATAAGTCGGCAACGTTAACAAAGGCTGCAACGGAGTGGCAATTTTCGCATATATATATATAATTGTCTTTTTCATATACCTTCATACTTCAGAGAGGTATATAGGCGCAAGAAAGAGAATGTAGAGCTTATTTTCATTTTCAGATCGTTACCAGCTCGACAATTTGGGTCGGTGGAGTAAATGATTGCATACCCTCCAAACGGCACGAAATTAGTTTTCTAATAAATGGGTAATCATGAATAAATACACTAGAGAATTATACATCTAATCCATGAGTTATACACCAATCCTCTTGGTATAACATTTGTCTCGCTTCATGTAAGCAAATAATGAGTTTCACGTGCCAAAAATAACACTCACCTTATTATATATGATACTGAACGTCAGTTCTGTTCTCCAACGGCAGCCCTATTTACTTCTGCGGGGCGCTCGTGTCTTTTATCTCCATTCGTCGGAATTGAAATAGATTTTTGCATAAAACATTAACGTGCACGATCTGTCTCTGTGTTTTTATTCGAGGTTTTCGATCACACATGCCGACTGGCGCTTTTGAATTTGTTTCTGTGAATTTTAGCACCGTATTTTCGCATTGTCGTTTCGATCAGGGTCGCAGAGGGAAATAATGCAATAAAAATATGTTTTGCATGAGAGAGAGTGCGACAAAAGTTGTGGCTCACGAAAAAGTTTTATGCATATTTACTAGAACTGTACAACGAAAATAAGTATTTTCGGTACGACGGCTGAGAGTCGGACCGACCGATGTAAACAGAAATTGCCATTGGCACCCGAGCTGTACGGCCCCATTAGACCCCAGTGAACAGTCAGGATTTAAAATCAGTCGACACACATTCAACATAGTCAACCGCTGGACAGAGCTCTCCACACGTGCATTGCTGCATCTGCGTCCACGCGCTAGCAATTATTATATATAAACTGTTACAATCAATACATATATCAATATAACGGATCAATAAACCATCGTAATATAGTTATAAAAGCCTTCCTGTTGTTATTTACATCCCTTTTATTACCATTGTTGAAGCATTATCCATTTCTGTGCCATTATTGAAGCTCTAATATTTCTATCATAAACGTCTCTGATATTTCATCGTAAACGTCGACGTGTGGTAAAAAAATTCGAAAAACCTCACAAATATTTAATTTTTTATAATAAATATAGGAAGATCTTATTACGAGGAGAATATTTGAAATTTTAATACTTGCTATTTTATTAATATGTTATTTTTTACTTATTAATCTATAGGTATATGTAGTCATATGTACATGCTTTTCTATTTCTCTTTTTACAACCTACCTCACAATAACATTTTCCTTTATAGCTAAGGCTTTAGGCTAAGATGGTTGGTAAAATCGGCGAATTTTGTTAGCAGATACCTGGTTACGGTCTGGTAACACTATATGCAATGTATTGCCATAGTATAACCAGATCTGATTATACTATGGTATTGCTGTATTACCAACGCATGCTAATAAACGTGAAACGCATGCAACTTTACAGATGCCCGCGCGTTTAGATCATTCTGCGTGAGTTATCAACGCGCATAGGATAACCAACGCCCAGCAAGCTGCGTATATAAAAACGGAATGATATGCCAAGGGAAACACCAGCGGCCTGCAATACTCCGAGAGCCTATTATTGCTTGCGCGGAGATACCATTTTTACGGCAATCGAAACACCAGCGGGAGCCAATACACCTAAACCCTATTATTGCTTGTGCGGAGATATCATTCTTCTGAAATGTCTTTTTTGCTTTTTTGAAAGATTATAATAATAAAATAAAAAGAATGCCAAATATTACATCATCCAATTTTAACCATTTACTTGGTACATATAACGAATACAATTTCAAGTTGTTTGCCCCTATAGATTCCAAGAAAAATGCAAATTACAAAAGGTTGATGACTTAAACTTTTATTTATTTTTATTCTGAAAAAATCAAAAGATTAAAATTTTGTATCATAGTATTAAATTTTAAAAAAATTGCAACAAGTGACATATTTTTTTTAATGCACGCGGGAGTCACTTAAATTTTGTTGCAAACTGTCAGTTTTTCACTGTTTGAGAGAGGTATTCACCTTAAAGACCAACTAGCGCATGCTACGCGCGCAGCAAAATAATTACTAAATGTCATTATCTCGCTACGAATGCCTCCTGATAATAATATTTCTCTCTTTCATTTATCTCACACGAACATAAAAACTCTTTATTGGCCTCTTTGCCGAGTAAACTTTGACCAACCATAAAAAGGGCAAAGAAACCCAATTTATTACAACAGGGGTGTGATCGCCATACATAAAAGATATACCACATTGTATGCGGCAGTATATCTAAATACGATTATCTTTATGACGCTGTATCCTACTGTATTATTTGGGATTAGTGTGAGCCATCAAGATTTCATTACAGAAAAAAATACAGATGTTTCCGGGGAGATAGGTGAAAGGTTATAAGAGAGAAAGGGGAAAACGAACCGATGTAGGTTTTCACGGTACATTTTCAATCATTATTTCAGCTAGATTTTACATTTGAATAGTTTAAATTACACTTTGGATCATTGTAATGATTAATAGATTGACGATTAATGTAGATCCCGTACTGTATAGTATGACATACTTGCCCACAGATAGACGTGGCATTATTATAATCCATAGTACTCTATCGCTCCCTTTATATATCAATCGTATGTGGTGGTTGTTAAGCATTAAATTTTCACCTGCTTACATAGGAGATTTCGAAACTGCCATGTTTTCACCGCCGACCGCATCACGATGGTCTTGAAAGCGACTATGGGCGAACAGGTACCTCTCACTTCCAAAATGCCACAATTATGTGACATTGCATTGACAGCGCTTCTTGGTGATTTCTTCAGGTCCCTGCAGCAGTAGCTTCAGTAACCTCATATAGTGGGCAACTCGAGGTGTCGCCTGCTACGAGTAACTCGTCCACCCCGAAGCGTTTTAACGATATGTTCATTCTATCACCCCGAGGCGAAACGCAGAGACTTTAGTCGATACGCCTATCGCCGACGACAATAAGATCTACGTATCGAGCTCCACCTAGGCCCGTACGAATCCATCACCAACCGCAAGGCACTGGAATGTTCAAACCCAGCGGGCATCCTTGCGCCCGTACTCCCAGATGCGAATCAGATTCCTCCGATTCCCCATCTGGTCACAGGTCCTAGGTCGCTTGCGCGGTCCTCTACTTCTAAAGCGGTATCCCTAACTGGGATGTAGCGGATACGGGGCGGCCTTTGCTC
>JAOPUG010000276.1:28406285-28419983 GCA_027564375.1 Micropterix facetella | reverse complement strand
TATATATATACCTGCGGATAACTAAAATGCATATTTGTGCTTTTCTGTAAATTATCTTTTAATCATATTATCCGGTAAACATATTGTGAAACAACCATGTGAAATGCTAGAAGTGGCTGAATTTTCTAGCCTAGCTAGGAGGGCGCTAAATCAGAGTTTTGCGCTTACTGGCGATACCTGAACAGATTAAAAAAATAAAGGGACTAGACAAAATTAGTTGTAGGTACCTATTACTTACATAAATATATTATGAGTAACTAAAAAGACAATAAATAGGTTAAGCTATCAGATGTAAGCAATTCCTGATAGGATTATTATTTATAGGTTGACTAGTCTAGCGTAATAAATAGATATAGTTGTCACTATAGCATAAAATCATATAAGCCATTTAGTGTGTATTTTATTTGATTGAAAAAGTAAACTAAAACATGGCACACAAGCTCTGATAAATTTATTAAATAAAAGATCTACCGTTATCGGGCAAATCGCTACCTGAAACTGAATTTCGCGGCCGATTTATTGAGATCAAATCGTCGGTATAAATTATTGCGGTTCCCGGACCCCGCGCTGATTTCTATTTAATTACCCACTCAATACCAAACAAACGTGAAATAAGCCAAGCGTATAGGTTCACGGTGTTCAGATTTGTGAAGTCCGAGGCCGACGCACTTTTAACACCCTCCTCTTGCTTAAAATGAACCATATTATAGTTAAATTTCAGTCTCCTAAGAAGGTCCCAAGCGTTATTTGTGTAATAACTGAACAGCTGCAGTGACCAGTAACAAAAAAAAAGATATTTTATATCTAACTTGATGGCGCTTGTCATCTTGTGGTTGCATTAACCAGCCTACGTGTTCTCGCCTTGTTATTGTATATTGTGTACATTGTCCCTTCCCGTGGGCCGGCCTTTAGTACATAATAAATAGGGTACTTGACAAATGTATTATAAGTATAACTTAAAATAATTAAACGAAAGGGATGTCCCTTCCGAAATATGTATTCCTAATGATCGGATCGAACTACAATATAACTACAATATAAACTATAATATGAACTACATGAACTACATGAATATAAACCACGATATGAACTACAATATAAAACGTTACATAAATATAGTTATGCTGAAAATATTTTGTAATCTTATATATTGAGTAGTAATAAAAACATTCAATTTGATTTGACATCGGATTTTAAGACCTTTCTGACAAATTGCCTTCAACTGCCTTTGCCTATCGAAATAATATTTATTATGTGTAACTGATGAAGCAACTCAGTGAAACAAACAATAAATTTTCATTTAAAATGGCATCCTTAAAGTAAAATTAACAAGCTAATTATTAAATCTGGCGGAAAGCGGAAAAGTTGAGAAAAGCGTTAGCCGACCTCGAGGCGTATGCCTCGTTAATTGTTAGCGAGTTTCGGTCGCAAAAGTTAGTGAAATGGTAATAGGTAGATACCACTGCCTGGGATCGGATATAAACGGTGGAAAGTCGGTTTTATATTGTCGGAATAATTAAATTGAGGTTTAGATATTAATAAATAACTTCAACGGTGAACTGTATTGTTTCGGGATCGTAAGTCTATCTAGTCCATGGGATGTAAGAGACTTTTATTTTTCAACGTAAACTCATTCAATCTCAACACACTTTTCATATCTTTTTTTTAATGCTTAAATCCCATAGAAATACCAGTTTGGTTAATTAGCATCAATGTACTCAGAAAATGCGATATAGACAAAAGTCGCCTATTTTTAAGTTTTCTTTAGGTTTAGAAAAAAAAACTAGAAAAAAAAACCATTAACTGGGGGACAGGTCTACAGAATACAGAAGGTGGGTGAGCACTTCCAAGCCGCCATAGGTACTCAGTGCGATATGCGCCCATTACGACATGCAAGTTGCGAACCACGACATATTAAACGAATTATTATCTCAAAGATGGCGCTGCCTAATGTTTTGAAGAGATGAGCATAATAAACGTTAGTGTTCGTGGCTTTATTTGGTAAATAATCAATTAGTATTTTTCCCTCAGCATCCCTAGAAATGGAGGTGATGATCTTGCGGCACTGGGTACAGCTTTAAATTTAAGATTAGCTAGATTTACACATGGTTGCGCTGAACGCTTTGGTGCTTGGTGTCGGGGTCGTAGTGGTGTATCCAAATCTGGTTTATCGAAACTCATTCGCAGCCACCAGTCGGCAACGCCTGTTTTCCACCGTGAGAATTTTGGGCACCCAACTACAACTGACTTTATTATATATCCATTTTTTAATGCAGAATTCGCAATACGCTTTCATGTGTCGTTTAGGATCTCGACGAACTGTTTCTTAGCCAACCGATTGTTCTCCAAAATGAGGTATTCAACTTTTTCGACGATGTCATTTCCAGTCGCCCCGAACGCGCGTTCATTGGGTCGTAATCCAGTGACGCGCTGACACTCTTGAATTGGCGCGCCCAGAATTTCACAGTAGAAAACGAAGGAGTATAAGGTCCTATAAACAGACTGCGAAGCGGTTATTGATTTCGGTTGGTGCTTTTCCCTTTCTTATCAATAATTTCATCACAGCCAATTTATGTATTTTCAAAAAAATATTGATCCGAATATATTTTTTCAATTGAATATATTTTGTTCGACAGATAATTTTTTTGCAGTATTCGTGATATTTCACCTGAAGTACTCCAAATTTAAAAACTATCCATTTTCTAATCGCGGCGCCATCTGCATTTTAGGCCGAGGGGTTTTCTAATTCTACTCCCCTCCCCTGTTTACTTGGATTCTCGGATTCTGTGATTGGTTTTGCAATGTGTACTTAAAAAATGTCGCCACGGATATATCTTGAAATGACCTTGTTCTCCCTCCGCTCACATAGAAACGGAGGTTAGGCCGTCCAGTAAACCAGTTAATTTATTAGCATCTTATCGTTTTACTGCTGCGTAAGCCCAGCGCCTGTTACGAATATCGCGTAGGAGCGCTTCGATAATGGATGGTAAAAACATTGCCTAGGAGAAATTTCTCTATTCGTTTCCACCCTAATAACCGTAAAGCCTATTCGGGAGGAAAGAAGCGCTGAATTATTTAGGGGTGATGAAATATTTTTTTCTCAGTAGTAAATTGCTCCCCGTCTCGTCTGTTTTCATGTGCTAGCCTTAGCCAATAAATATACCACCGAGGACACTATCGCCTTGTCTATCTTACTGTTACGTTGGTATTATATAAAAGCTAAAAATAAAACTATAATACAAAATACTACGGGATGTGCACACCAAATCTTTCAATGAGACAGTTAAAATATATTATTTTAGTTTTGACCATTTTGTGAAAAAATAACATGTATTTCTAGTATAGGACATTTATCCGTACATAGTAGAATATTATTCTACATGAAAAACTAAGTCGAAGTCATCTACAACATTTTGTTGATATAGTAAAAAAAATGTTTTTGGTTCTTCTTTCGGATTTTCAGATTTATTTCGTAGTAACTAAATAAAAAAAAATTGTAGGTGACTATCAACTCATTTTTTGTGTAGAATAATTTCCTGTAGGTACTCAAAATCTCTTAATATCCAAAATCGTCGAAATCGAAAAAAAAAACCATATTGTTTAGTCACTTGAAATTTTTTGTCGTGCAGTTGCGAACAGCGCGTATTACCTTTAATTTTTAATTAAGTGACTTTTATTGCAATTCAAATCCGTTCATATCACATGCGAGGCAGCTTAGAATTTCCATCGTGCGCTACGCTACGATCGTGTACTTCACGGGATGATAGATAGCACTACACGCGCTAGCAGCTGATGCGCTAGTTCAGCGGTGGACAAACTTTTAGTCAATTTTTCCTAATTATTGCATTCCATAGTCGCATTTATATGGACAATATCTACGTTAGTATTGAATATTATTCATTTGACCTCACTAAGAGTCAAGCGTGAGACCAATCATTTCGAGGAAGGGATAAAATTACTCGGAGGGTTTAGAGGGGGAAAGAGGTAGAACTCATTTCGCCGCTGGCGAAAATTATAGGTCCTATTAAATATAAGCATTTTTCAGAAATTTTGTCGATTTAATTACCACACAAATATGAATCATAGATATGGATCCTTCTGACTATACCATCGTTATTAGTACAAACTCTGTATATATAACATTGGAAAGGCAACGAATAATGTGTAAAATATTTTTATTATTATGTTCTTAGAAAGAAAAGATATAAAAAACAAAACAATAAGCAGGGGCGGTAGGATGTAGGGCGGTGGAAACAACGAACGCCATGATAACAACCACATAGAATTAGTTGCGCTCGCTTCATGCGGGGACTACAAGTCACTTAAAATTAGCTTGGATTTCAGTCAAGAGAAGAGCCACAATATTCAGGCTAAAGAGCCGCAGTTCGCCGGTCTTTGTCGTAGGTACTTCATGCGCTGGTAGATCATTACCCGCGAGAAGCTTATGTACTAGTCGTTCTTATGCAGCGCTTATAGAGCGCTTATGCACTAGTAGTTCACGCTCGCAGCAGCGCTCTTCCTACATAATTGCAACGCGCGAGGCTGCACTCAGACGTCCACGCTTCTCTTTCAACATCGCCCTCGAGCATCATGTAAAACATAAATTGCCAGACATTAAATTCATACATTAACGCGGCCATAAAGCTGCTTGATTAAATTCAAGCCCACCTCGCTGAGCCACACATTTATTTAAGACAATGAAGATGTGTCGGTTTAGTTGGTGAGTAAATTATACGTATCAGAATTCCGTGCATAGCCAGGAGTCAAGTAACATGTTTCCCCTGCTAGGCAACGATAATAGTACGTAATTAAACATAATAATAATACGACGCCAGAGGGTTTCTGAAACTATGCTGTTAGGGCGAACGTTTCCCACAAAAGAAGCCATCTGAGGTTATTATGTGGTTTGTTTGCAGAGGACGTTGCTTTTAGGGTAGCGATCAAAGCATCTGGGGAAAAGGAAAGATTGTATGATGTTGACTATCGCGATATGTACATTAATCAAAACGTGGGATATTATTTACTAAGGATAGGAAATCCGGACTTGAATCGTTGATATTCTACCTACATCCCTTCGTAAGAATTTTATTGAATTTAATTTAATTATAATGATAATAAAAATGCTATTATTGCTATTTTATTTATGATGAATTAAATGAAAGAATTCTAAGTTAAAAAATACTTCGGTCCACCCCGAGGGGGGCGAAGTCTTACAATCCTGCGTGGTTTCATAACTATGCACGATAACTTGAGTAGCCTACGACCGATTTAATGAAATCCTAAGGCTAATCGATTTAAAAAGTCGAACGCACTACCAACATCTTTTAAATATAAAGTAGTTTGAGCAACAAAAATGACTTATACTCGTATTGTATGATATTGTTATTTTGTCTACGATACATATTTATACACATATTTATACACATATTCCGATTCTTATAAACTTAGTTACAAACAAACTCCGCCTAAATATATCTGCAATACGACTAGAAGGTATTAAATTATATCAGCCATGCTGAAACTTATTGAATGGCTTTCGGGGGATGGAGATTCCTAAAAGAAAATTAAAAGCTAGCGAGTTTACCAATCATTCACCGAACCTCCAAGGGAGTGTGTCATGACCTTAAAGGGGCATATTTTGTATTAAATTTTATTTTTTGAAACATTAATAAAAATCCATATGGAAGGAATATCTTGTCATTTTGACATTTTGCTAATATCTGACATTTGGCAAATTTTACAAAAAAGCAGTTTGAAAGTAATTAATATAATAATATTTGAATACTATATACCACCATTTCATTGTACATGCGGAATTATGTACATTAAGTTTTGTTACTGATTTTCCAATTTATTATGTTTTGCGATCTTACCATCTTACATATTGGGTGAATACTAGAATTTGCAAATGATTTATAACGTGTACCTATCTATGTTTAATAATATAATTATGTAATAAAAAAATAATCAATATTAAAATATACTTAAAGTAAAAAAAAAGGTTAAAGATTTATTTATTCTGTAATTGCACGAAACCTCTGAAATTTTATTTAAATAGGCGCGTGGCTTTTCGGTCGAGATTCATGCACTTCACTTTATAGCCCTCGTTCTCTTCTTTAAGGTGTATTAGCATATTTGTTAAGAGCTTCGAAAAATATAAGAAATCATTTTGTTTCATTTCAAATAATTTCAATGACAGTGAAAGGTTTCTGTCCTCGAACCATTCTTAAGAACTGCAACTAATCACGAGGAATAATATTTTTTTATTTAATGTCAATCCCCTTTCAGCTTTTTCCATTCGAGAATGATCGCTGTCACATTTTAGTCCAGTGTGTCCGTAAGTAGTCAGAAAGAAGAAATTTCCTATCATTACTTTGACTGTACTATACGTTTCGTTACCGACGAGCCGATGCGTGCGATCCGTCCGCTGCGGATCAGTGGACCCACTTGTATGACTGACTATACAAAGAATTCTAAAATCCGTGTGATACAACACATCCGGTGCGTACGATGCGGACCTGTGGACGCTCGCCTTAAAGGAGCTGGAGATATCACCTAATCTTAAGCTGAAGTTCATTAATTTGGTTTTCGACGAGTTTAGTGTCAACATATGTTTAGCGCCCACAAACGGTGTCCAGTCTATATTATTTAAATATGACTTCTGCCGAATTATTTTGTGTGTGTTTTTAGTGTGGAAAAATGTTGTAAATTAGATATTAATTACTTATTTGTCGTTTTAAGCTTTTATTTTCCCAGTTTCGACTAAGAAAGGTAGGATTACGTTTAAAATATTCACTTTTATAATAAAATTCCTGAAGAAACTAAACTTGTCGGAGAAACAATTTCAGTCTCGTGTTAAAAACACGCTGTATAAAAAAATCATATTATAAAATAGATGATTTTGTACCTAACTGATAAAGATGCATTTTCTAAACGTATCTCTTCAATAATATAGGTGTTATAAGTGATATAATCTGACGGTTATCTTTATCTCTATTAGCTATTTTAATCTAAGACGATTTTCCTACGTCGAAATATTCCTTAGGATATATTATTTTTTATTGTTTACATCAATACATAAAGGATTTATTGTTGGCTTACTTGTTTTTCCGCCTTTCTCTTTTCTCTCTGTTTATTTCTTTTCAATTCACCTAAAAGTCGTGGATGAGATGCAAGGAACGAAGACTTAAGCTTAAGAAATATTTTGAATTATATAAAGTTGTAATAATCAACATTTTATCTTGACAATTATTGAACCACTCAAAGAGGGCACGGGTTTTTTTGGCGGTTCTTCCTAGTGGAATCTTTCGCCGAGAAGAGAATATAAAATGTGTACGCAATATATTTGCACTAAATAAAAGCTTTGATTTTGACTTTAATTTTTATTATTAGTATTTTATGATTTTCTTGAAACTAACAGTTTATGAGCTGATGTGTTCGTGCCTATGATTGGGTTGCTATTTAAAGTTTCTTTTTTTTAAATAGTTGTCAAGCCTCTATTTTATGACTTTATGACAAATGCTTCAGTAACTTCTTCGGACATTTTATTCTAATTATTCACGATTCCGTTAGTCAAGAAATGCTTTCTTGCTTCAGTTGAAAAGCTTGTTACATTGAGTTTCAGGCTGGTTTGAATATGACACAAACATGCTTTCCAACTCTGGGAAGTGATAGTGTCGCTTCAGTAGTTTGTATGTCTCTATGAGATCTCCTCTATATCTTCGTTGCTCCAGGAGTTGTCTATTTGAGGATTTCTTATTTCTGTCCATATGGTATTTTTCTGATATTTTTTGGCAGTTTTGTCGATCTACATTGTACACTTCAAGTAGATAAAATAGGTATTCCAGATTTGAAAACCATATTCGAGTAGTAGACGAATGTAGGTTTTGTATTATTTTTTAAATGTCGGTATCGTTAATTTTTGGAAAGCTTTCTACACCAAATATAGGAGTGAATTTGTCCGTTTTACATTATTTTCAATATAGTTTGCCTATTTCAAGTTATCTGATATTGTTATACCAAGGTCTTTTTGTGTATTCGTGGCTGTTAAACTGATCGATCCGAGTGTAGAATTGTGCATTTGTTGGGGTTAGTTTTAATAACTCAGTCTTGAGTCCATTTTGTGACTTCACTCAGAGATTCCCTTAACATTCCCTACAACTCAAAACAGCATCGACAGTAAGCATAACATCGTCAACGTAGAAGCTTTTTAATATTCAACGAGTTGGGGCAGATCGGAGATGAAGATCCCGAACAGTGTCGGAGCCAGGATAGATCCTTACGGTACGCCGCTGAGAGCTTCACGAACATCTGATATAAAAACTCCCCACTCTCACTTGGTATGTACGTCCAGTTAAATAATTCTCCAGATATTTTTTCAGTAACAAATAAATAAGTAGTTCCGACTTTTTCCATTCCCTTTAGTATGTGCCTATTTCTACTTTATTAAAAAAAACACCCAAAATAACACTCCACTTCGCCATTTCATCCTCAAAGAGACCGTTCACAAAGTGTTAATTCCACGGTGAGTTATTTCGTGGCACAAAGGACCGTATATATCCGTCAAAATGGAGTTTTCACCCAATCAACATATTTATACGCCGACAGTCTGGCTGGCTTAACGCTCTGCCTCTTCTCCATTTTTTGCGAAACGAAAATGTTTAGTTTATTAAATTATTTATATGGTTAATCAAAATATTGACTCCTATTCAACTCAAGGGTAATTCTCATATTGGCTACTATCGAAGACCACACAGACCCATGTCTATGGAAAATAAATCCTGACGAATCACTGGATTGTAGGGAATTGGGTATTTTACATGGACCCCAATTGGTTAATGGCATTGTTATTTCAGTTCGTTGAGAGTTTATCTGGACATAATTATCTATCCACTGATGGCCATTTTTGAAGTGGTTGTATCACTTCTTTATCCGTGAGATGATCATGGCGTCGTTCCCGAAAGCCTGTTGTATCTTGGGAATAGTTCCTGTACTAATATTACAAAGTTCTGGGTAAAAAAAATATACAATTTCTAATAATTTCATTGATCCTTGACAATCCGACGGACGCTTGCTACACTTCCTCAGTTGAGGGTGTATGTCAATTCCTCAGTTGAGGATGTCCTCAATTAATAGACTCCTCTTAGGCAAAAGAAGTTGACAAAAGAGTGTTTTAATACATATAGTAATAATACACAACAAAAGGGCGGCGATACAAAAGCCTTCTGGAGGTTTGTTACAAACAATCGAGTCCTGCCTATCCACAGACCATGCACTATAATGATACAACTGCCAGTAATATAAAAAATATCGTGGAACTATTTTACGATTTCTCTGTCAATAATGACTATTACAATGAAATAATGGAAGATATTCAATCAAATGTGGTATATATAATCGAGTTAAACATATTTGATGCCTCAACATTGTCTGACCTTCAGAAAATAGACTAGTAAAGGGTCAGGATATGACGACATTCCTCCTTTCTTTATTAATCAATGTACCACTACATTATGTAAGAAGCTGGTTATTATTTTCAATAAACCTTTGAGAACAGGTAACGCGCCTACCCTTTAGAAAACCGCTTTGGCGACGCCTATCTAAGAGTGGGGATATGTTGAACATCTCCAACTATAGACCGATATCAAAACTATCTATATTTGCGAAAGTCTTCGAAAAAAATGTATGTGATGCCATTCTCGATTACATTAAACACGATTTTTTCTCTGTTAGATCGGTAGACACTAATTTAGCCATATTCACTGATCATTTCAAGTAGAGTCGTCCAACTCTACTTGAAATAAAGTTAGTGTGATTTTGCTCCATCGGAAATAAATTTTAAGTAAAGTAATAAAGTGAAAAAAGTATAACTATTCTACACATCGTAAACCAGTTAAACAGTGAAACCACAAAAAAATACGAGTATAGCTAAGTAAGTGCGTTTAGCAAGTTAAATTTCCAATTCTTTTATACAACGAACTGTTAAAATTCAAATATACGCTCCGAATCGACTCTCCAAACCGACTTGCTAAATCGACTCAGCCATGAAAATTATATCGGCACATCATTACTTTTTGTAAACAAAGAAAAAATGGAGCTAAATCCACTTACCCACTTAGAATCCACATATATTTGATGAGGGGAAGGAATCAATGCTTGATCCTTTCAAGATATACTCTGAAACGGACCTCTTGAAACTCGGCGATCAAAATCAAAAGCAACCTTAACACAGGAAACCAACACAGAGATCATCACTAAATAATTGAAATAGACACAGTTGTTACATAACATCACCAACCGACAGCGATCGACGCGACATCGACGGCATATTGAATTATATTTCAAATTTAAACCGAAAACATCGCATTTAAAAATCATAGCAAAGGCCGGCGTTTCGCTACGACTACCCTCTCTCAAATGTAAACAAACCAGTGCCATTGATTAAACGGACCGGAATATTGTTTATGGTACCTACAACAAATAAAATAAAGCCAGGTTTACATCTGCCGCTTTGTACCAAATAATACCAGTGATACCAATATTACCGGTACACGTATATATAAATCGTAACAAATCTTCGCAACAAATCGTATTCTAATATGAATACCAGACAGAAAACTGCAGCAACTAATGTTAAAGGAAAATTACCAAATAAGAAAACCACAGACACTAAGAAAGAGTCTCTGACGAAGCAAAAGCAAAACGAAGTTGTTCAAGATAGTCCAACCGAATTAAGCATATATAAAAATGCAATGAAGAGACTGCAGCTGGAAATTGATAATCAGAAACGAATTAACGACACTTTACTGAAGGAGAATAATGAAAATAGCCTAGAGTTCGATAACGTCTGCAGAGAAAAAATACAATTAAAAAATGCAAACGCTTTATTAAAGCGAAGCCTCGATGAAGCTATCTTGGATAAAGAAAATGCCCACATGAAACTGGCAGAATTAACACAGGAAAGAGATCGCCATAAAGACATACATGAGTATATATCAAATTTAGAGAGAATTAATTCTGAACTAGAAAGGAAATGTGAATCCAATGAAAGTCACTATGAAGATTTACTAGTATTATCTGCCAATACTCCTAATATGACACATAAAGGAGATTCCGAAATAAAGCAACTCAAAGAAAAGATAAAAGACAAAGAATTTGAATGTCAAACCCTTATAGTGTCGATTGCTGAAAGAGATAAGAAAATAGGGGAATTAATAAATCTACAAAAAAATTATGGTAAAAATAAGTACTTTAATATATCAAATAACGACAAAATAATACAATACAGATGTGAAACCAGCGAAGCTAATAAAGGTGACAAAGATATGAATAAAATTGAGCTTCAAAACATAAATGAGGGACAACCAAATCAGGCTTCAAGGCAAAAACTCGACATAATATCGGAAACTCCGAAAAAGTCCGATATAGAAGAAACGCAAGCTACAATTCTTAAAACAAAAAAGGGAAAAAAGTGTACCCAAACACTACAAAGACAGACCATTCTGCTACTATCGGATGCTAATGGGAAAGATTGTGCCAAAAAGCTTAACTCATCGTTACCCTCTACTCATCAATCAGTTGCTATCATCACTACTGGAGCGCCCCAATTTATTGTAGCCAAGAACCAACTTAACTCCATCTCTGCACTAACAACGAAGGACCACTATGTCCTTAGCGGCGGCATCCATCACAACTATTTCAGAACCGAGAGATTAACAAGTGAAACCGTTGAAACAGTTCGATCAAACTTACATGAACTACTGAAAATGTCTAAAAATACAAATGCTCTAATAACGTCGATCCCCTATAGATTGGATTACAAAAATGATAACTTCAAGATATATGAGATAAACAAAATTATGTGCGGAATTTGTTCTAAATATAAACACGCGACTTTTATCTGGACGACTGATTATCTAGATGAAAATGACTACAACCGAACGGGAACATATCTCAATTATAGTGGGAAAAATAAACTCTGCCGACTAATACAAGACTGCGTAGTAAAACATGACCACGACACATCGCCCTCGAAGCAGTTTTTTCGATCCTGAAGGAGGCGAAGAAATATCAACAAATAATGTAATTGACAAGCGTTCTACGAAGAAATGCGAATCTAAAAAATTTAATAAAGCAGAAACAATGAGCATCATGCATCTCAACATTCAAGGACTAAATGACAAGTATCTCAGAACAGAGGTGGTTGCTGAAATAGAAAAAGTGAACATAATATGCCTTACAGAACATTGGATGAACAATCAAAATATTGACACTCTGTATGTAAATAATTACAAACTAATTAGTTCTTTTTGCAGATCAAATCACATCAGAGGGGGGAGTTGCATATTATCTGATAACTCCTTTGTGGCCACAAATAGATGTGATATAGTAAACTTATCATTAGAAAAAGTATTGGAATTATCATGTATCGAAATTAAAAGTTTAAATTATCTAATTTTAAGCGTATACCGAAGTCCAGATACTAATTTTACCGATTTTATAGGGCAGTTTGAAAAAGTGTTAGATCTGATAACGGTAAAAAATAAGACAGTAATCATAGTAGGAGATTTTAATGTAGATTTCTTAAAACCCTCATTCAATTCAAAATCTCTGACGGATTTAATCAGGTCTTATGACCTCGAAGTCATGGTAAATTTCCCTATTAGGGTACAAAAATCTAGCGCTACATGTATAGACAATATATTCTCAAATGTATATGCCGACAATACCATTGGCGTAATGTAATTGTCGACTTCTCCGACCACAATGCACAAGTTATGAACACAAGCGTAAATGGAATAATTCATTCTAATTAAGAAGGTCTCATCTCCGACCCCCGACATCAGGAACGTTAGCAGGACACCGTGATTTATGTGTGCACAGATCATTTTCAAAATTCGCGCTAAAATATTCATGGCGTGGCGGCGACAGAAACCGAAATTCAATCCGGCCCAACATCCAATAAATGCAATGCCGGCACCCAGCGTCTGCGAAGTAGCACTCTTAGTATCCCCGTAAAGACGGCAAATGTAACTTTGTCGAAACGTCGATAAATACTATCTTCTAGTTCCACACGGTAAGAATCCGTTTTCTTTCAATTAAATGTCAAACAACCTCGAAATTTTAGAGTTTAAATCTTCAGGACATATGATGCAAAGTGGAGTTGCCTCTTTGCTCTTTTGAGGAAAGGCGAAATGCGATCGCTGGTTGGAATTTGAAGCAAAATCTAGTGCACGTGTTCTACATTCTCTGAATCCTACGTTCCGACTTCTTGTACAGTGACATGTCGTACACACAGTCGCCATAGTCCATCTACTGAGAATTGTAAAAAATTAAAATGAGTTCTAGAATCCCATGCACAAAAGTCACTAATTAAGATCGCGGTATCAGCATTCCAGTGTTTCCAATAAATTTTCGAAAGATTTCGGGTGATGTCCTATGTAGTACTGAATCGCAAAATATATGGTTTTGACGTAGTTGCTTTTAGATGCTCTTTATATGAGTTCTTCCGAGTTTGAAAAAAGCCAAATATCCATGTTTTATCAAATTTACCAGGCAAGTTCTACGTTTTAAGCAATACATTATAAGCCCAAAAATATGTAAAAGGTGTTTTTAATGAGGTATAGAACTTTAAGTTGGCAACACTTTTTTAACTGGCGGCCATTTTGTCAGTTGTCAAGTGATTTATGTTTAGTTTGG
>JAOPUG010000276.1:28297477-28308179 GCA_027564375.1 Micropterix facetella | reverse complement strand
AACCAAAACCTGGCTACGCCCATGCGACCAAAATATCAAATCAGTAGCCGCTAAGGTCTTTAGTGTGTTAGGTTTCCTATGTCAAATATGTGGGACGTTTTCCAGATTACACATTGGGCCCGATTGCGTTTCTTCGTGATTTTGGAAATTAGTTCATACGGATGAGACAGAGCATTATGTTAGAGCGGAATATGATATAATGAGAAGTGATTAGGGGGAGGTTCACTGCCTAACTTCAAAGAGTCTGTTAAACGATCATCGATTTTCCCGCACTAAAACTACCTACCGAACTTATAGCCATCCGAATAAATTTGAACACATTTGGTGCGGCCTCAGATTTAACTGTTTTTTTTCGGTGGGCAATTTTAATGCGGAAAAGTGACATTCCTTTCATTTTACATTTCACTCTAACGTATTGCCCTGTCCCGTTCAAACGAATTAATCTCCGATTAATCATGTGAGAAAAGCATGTGAGAGACCATTAAGAAGCTCGTATACTTTGCGTAGGTATGTACGTAGGTAGATAAGGGATACATAAACAGAGTTGAGAGCGTCCAAAAACAATTCCTTTGATAGCTTAACTTCCACACCCGGCTGAGCCTCCCAATGTATGAAGAGATCACAGATTTCTGCGTAATCGACTGTCTGGTCAACCGCCCGTACTTGTCGCTGACTTGGCCTTTTTGCACGACGTTATAAAGAGAATTTCCTTCGAGTGCCATCTTTACATTTCTGATATACTAACCAGGCTATGAATTCGGCGTTGGTCCGCCTTAACGGTTTAACGGAATTAATATTTTCAGCTGAAAAAAAAACGGAATTTCTGACGAATATTCGCAAAACTCTATCTGTACTACCACATATTATATTGTTCAATTATTCACCACAGTCAAATTACATACGTGCAATTTCGTATACACCCAAACATAGCTTTCATTTCCTTATTTTCATTTCTTTTTCCCATGTCCGTACCCATCAAATAAATATTAGTATAAATATTAGTCCCATTTCCTTACCAATCAAATAAATATAGTTGATAATTAAAATCATGTTTATTTTTTTGTATAAGAGATTAGAGATACCTTTATTAATTTGTCCTGTTTACCTAACCGGCTTTTGTTAATTATTTATATTGTATTATATGTATTATGTTAAATGTAAGTAACCTAAACAAATAAAAATAATATTAACAAATATGTTAATAATGAATCATATTATTATTGTTTCAGGTCCTCCGTCAACCGAGCATCGGGGTAGTACGCACAACCTTCAGCTGGACATAATGGACGACATAGTAGCCGCGCGCAAAGTCCGCATGAAGATGTGGAACACCTCTAACGAGCGAGTCTGCGAGGTTCAGCCCTTGGACGAGCGCCAGCAAGTTCAGAGATATACGAACCCTACTCCTAAAGGGTTCAACCCTACAGCACGGCGTCATTCAGACTTCATAGGCACCGCCCTTGCGCCAATTCCATCCAACAGGCGAGCTTCAGAGCTTCCGCCGCCGCCGACGCCCGGCAAGCAAGGGATCGTATGCTCCAACACCGACCTAATCTCGATCCTGACGAACCTAACTTCTTCCGCGACCGAAATAGACCGCTGCGGACGAGCGCCAACGAAAGAAGATACGTCGAAACCGCCCACCGTCGAACAGAAGAGAAAGAGGCTAAAAGACAGCCGATCGAACAGTTTCGACGTCTCGGTGCTAAACGCCGTGAAGCAAAATAAAACGTCGTACGGGGACAAGTCGGGGGTGAGTCCCTCCAGCTGGTTCATCAAGCGACACCAGACGCTGGCCAATAAGAGTAACGACGATCCCGAAAAAACCACGACGATTACGTTCGCGAGCGAAACGGCGAAACCGAAAAAAGCGGGCGATCCGAAAGTAATCTGGGACAAGCCGACCGGATCCATGGTAGATCCTCAAGTGCTAGGCAGTGCCATTGAAGTATTCCTCAGACAAACCGGAGCCGCGGAACCTACGCCTACTCCAGCTCCCAGCCAAAACAAAGGCGCCATACCTAAGATAATACTCAAGAACAACAACAAGAAGACTTCTCCGAAAAAATCTACACAAAACCAAGGAAGCAGCTGGTATTCTGGAAAATCCGAAGACGAGGAATCGGCTGACACTTGCGACACCTCCATCTGTTCGACGCTCAAAGATTTATTCGTCAAGTAAAAATCTTAAGACTTATTAAATTAAAAAAAAAACGTGAAATCCCGGATTTTGTAAATATCACTGTTTTTAGTCGCTCAATAGTAGTACGTACCTAAAAAGTGTTTTAAAAATTAGTTGCAACGAAGTCAGCGTAGTTTTTAAAAGTAGGTGTTTTATCAGAAATCTATTTTCACTTTATATTGTGGTTTAATATTTTAGAAAAAAATGTGCAATAAATTGTATTAGTGGTGTTGTAGAGAGAAACATTCCATTTATATCTCAAATTTTTAAACAATATTTTAACAACTTATTAAATTATTAATATTCGTTCGAATTTTATAGTGTAAATAATATTTACGTGACACTAGTGATCCCTTCATAAAATCCAAACCGGACAATAAATATTTAATATTTTTCGAAATCTTTTACCCCGTGTAACTTCGTTTCTAGTCTTGTAGCTATTATACGTGTACTTACCCCCCTGATTCTACCCACACGATATTTAAAATAATATTTAGAAAACTAAAAAGTGGGAGACCATACGCTTAAAAAGTCGGATAAGGTTTATGGAGGTCCCGATGCGCGGGATATTATTGGTCACGGTATTGAGTGATGTTAAAATATTATTTTGCATCTATTTTTTAGATATTCGTGTGTACTTTTTCGAGTAATTTGTGAAAATAAAAGAAAAACGTATAAGCACTAGATATATAATATCACTGTGGTAAAGAACCTTTATTTATAAAATACTTCAAAATAAAATGTATATTATGAATGGATGTTGAAATGTTTTGTTTTATTTTAGGGTATTTTAGCAATACTTTCCATTTAATTATATTATCACAAATTTAAAAATAAATTAAATGATTCATTCGAATTTTATAGTACCCGTTATCAATGTTGCCCGATCAATGAAATCAAAGGGGTATTTTAATCGGATTGTACAAGACGGCCGTGGCCCTACGCAATTTCACTGCGCCAAAATAGTATTGAAGCAGTAGTTTAAAATTCCGGTAGGTGGCGTTTACAGGCGGAATTTTCCAGAGGGGCAGAGGCCGTAGATCCAAGGTGCAAATAAAACGGGCAAATTGCCGTAATCAAGCTGCGCGAGGGTGCTATAATCGCTTTTATTCAACAAGTGGGTAGAAAATAATCAACAAACCGTCTTTTTACTTGGTCTTTATTAGATCAGATATGAGAAAAAAATGCTTTCAGTGACCTTACGATTATTTTTATGCTACCGTTTTTAAGCTGTAGATGGAATGAAATGGCGGCTCGTATACAAACGGTCCAATAGAATTAATAGAACGTAAAAAATGGGGAGATTAATTTGGCGGATTTAAGCGATTTGTCCGCAGTCTGCGACGACAATCTTCTTTTGGGTCTTTCCAGACTGGGTGCCGAAGGATTCGAGCTGCTTGACGACGTCCATGCCCTCGACAACGGTTCCGAAAACGACGTGCCTCCCGTCCAGCCAAGATGTCTTCACTGTCGTGATGAAGAATTGGGAGCCGTTGGTGTGGGCGCCGGCGTTCGCCATCGAGAGCGTACCGGGCGCGAGGTGCTTCAGCGTGAAGTTCTCGTCCTCGAACTTGTTGCCGTAGATGGATTTGCCGCCGGTGCCGTTGTGGTTAGTGAAATCGCCCCCCTGGCACATGAAATTGGGGATGACACGGTGGAAGGTCGAGCCCTTGTAGCCGAAACCCTTCTCGCCCGTGCACAGAGCGCGGAAATTCTCGCAGGTCTTCGGGACAACGTCGTTCCTCAGCTGTAACAACGGAAAACGAGAATAAAAAAAACCGCAGCCACGGAAATAGAACGAGCCGCCCGGCGACCGCGTGAATCGCCACCGCCGCCAAGCCCACGCCGGTATCCTGGCGAAATTACACGAAAACTACTCTCACCTCGATGACGATCTTTCCCACCGGCGCACCGTCGGCGGTCATGTCGAAGAAAACGCGCGGGAGACCCATTTTCACTGTTTTCTTTGCGAATCCACGAACGAAACTGCAATCAATCGGCGAGCGGCCGGCGACGAGAATGGCGACGGATTTCTGCGGAAGGGAAGAGACGGCACCACGATAGCCAACTTGACGGACGAGCGCAGCTACTGCCATCTTACAGGAAGTGACGACACACAAACAAACCGCGGCAAAAATACACAAACAAAACAATAATACACGAAAAATCCTTTATAAACCCCACCTTAAAAATCAAAACACCAATAAAAATATAAATCTAAATTGTACTTCTAGTAATTAAACGTCGTTACGTAACCTAACAAACCACCTCAAACGGCCCAAAAGAAAAATATTATATATTTTTTATACGCGTATTCACAATAATCACTATTTCTTGATTTCGACGCGAATCGCAACGCAAAATTCGAGAAAACCCGACAAATTTAGCAAAAAATAGGTTATCCGAGACCGACAAAGCATGGAAGAAACAGTGTTGCCAGAACTAAGGATGTCTCTCCTCGCTAAGGTGCTAGGTTGTCGCCTAAAGTCCCTACGACAACATTATTCGTATGTACTAATGAAAGTCGCTGGAAGTCGACAATGTTTAATTATAATAATAAAATAGGGATCTTTATAAGGTCTATTTCTTGGAGTCTTTTATTAGGTAGGTAACAAAATGCCTGAAATAAAAAAATATTTAAAAAAGAAATTGTGGATAGTACCACTACACTACCGTAATGTTTTGCGTGAAAACGTATTTCACGAAGCCTAGTCAACTCACATTTTATAATATCTCAAGACAGGGACGCAAGAATCATAAGTGTAACAATTTTCGTTGCGGAGTTATTATTGATTCTTCGGTCACGCGAAGTGAATTTCGATACCCCTAGCGACACCCCTTCCCCTACTTGATAACGTAAACACAAACAAGCAAGTTGAATACGCTTAGCAACGGACGCTGGTCTATTTTTAGAATATACACGCCACTTCATGCCACAACTCTCGGACCACGAGATACGTCAATATTTACTGATAACAAAAACGTCACATCGCTAACTATGGCGGGCATTTTAACGTTTCACGAAAAAAATTACTATTGCTAAGAAAATTACAGAGAAAAGACATATTTTATGGAAATGAACAAAAAAAACTATTCCGGCGGGATTCGTATATTTTCTAACTCCCACTCTCTTCCATTTGACAAAATATACATACATCCACTGTTGCAAGAAATCGTTTTATTTGGTTACCGGGCTCCTACTTCGCCGGCTATATAATTGTTAAAAATAGCTGTGGCAGCCATTGTTGTAAATAATTCTTTTATGTGATCTATTCATGAATTATATAATATTTAACCAAGTACGATAGTTTTCACTTGCTACTTAATTTATTCTCTATAGAAGCTTTCAGAGTTCGATTACTTAATAACAATAATTGTTTTTTATTTCATTTCTGATTCCTGTGTTTTTACATTCCTAATGGTTACATTTTATTTTTTAATTTTACTTTCTAGTCTTATTTAAATTTGTAATCGACTTTTATTTAATTATTTTTGTTACTTACGATCGTAAATAAAGTTGATTGTAATTTCTACACCGAAGAGGGTATTTTGAAATAAATAAACTAACTTGAACACTTGATAGTAAGTACAAACGGAGCTGCCATGGAATTCACCAACCAGAGTCGGGCCAATCATATTACTATTGTTATTATTCTGTGGGGTGAGCGGTGGACTCCGGACTAATGACCGGCTGTGGTAGATTTAGGACAAATGTCTTGCTACACGTGAGCGTTCATCTTACCACCCATTCCCTCCCCCTTCGAAGCCATAGTATTTGAGATGTGGAAATCGCGGTTTTTGATATTTTTTCTAGGGATGAGTTAATTATTTTCCTAGAGAGACCAAGATCCTTAAATATGTGAAATAGAGATTTGACTGGGAGGCCACGAGCGTCGCATGAAGGTGAACAGTGAAGCCATTCTGATTGACGGCATTTGCGAGATCATGATATTTTATTTTATTTGTCTTTTGGGATATTTGATTCCCATGGAACAGGTAATTCTACGATAAGAGTCATCTTCCGAGATAGGGAGTAAAGAGTTATATCTGGACGGAGGGCTGTGCATCCGACACTTTCCGGGAAATGATACTGTTTGGAGACCGAATCAACCCCCAGATTCCAATCTGAAGCCTTCTCTATTATTGAAAAAGGTTTTGTAGTAGAATGTGTTTGCCTTTAGAGCCATCCCGCACAAACTGTATTGGGGGCTTGGTGGGTAGGTACTGTAAGACCCTTGTTGGCATGAGCTACTGAGAGGCGAATTACTTCTCGAATAACAGCAAGGATTTTATCATGGCGGTAAGTATACCGTCCTTGATCTAAAGCCGCCTTACAGCCTATCAAAATACGTCTATCTGTGCACGGGGTATTGCTACAAAGAGGACACTAACTATCCTCCGAATAGCTCCAGCAAGCGAGGTTATTGGAGTCTGGAAGTGTATGCTGGAAGGCATTTAAATAGAATTTCAGCATTTCTAGTGTCCAGGCATGCAACATTATCTTCCAGTGTATTGGAGGGGGAATGCAAAAGTCCCTTACTACTGTCCAGTCATTTTGGCATTGAAGGCCATCAGCATGAGCCATGCTGTTGCTGTCGTAATCTCTCTTACGTATAAACAAATAATCTGCATGGCATAGTACAGCACAGTACTATAGAACTTTAATCCTATAAGCGATTAGAGAAAGCAATGTATAAACTTAGTAATATCTCTTAGTAATATCTCTTATCTCTAAATATATAACTTAGTAATATCTCTTACCAGCATATCATGACTTCTGGCTTGAATCTCGCGTTAGCACAAGTCTTTAACATAGTAACTTTACAACACTTCACAACCTATAAAATGGTATTCATCTTACAATGTTAGTGTAACTCACCACCCACTCAGTCCACCCATCCCAAGAGATATTCTAAGTGCGGATCGTAAGATCTCAACCACCGCAACCTTTTTACTCCGCGGTCTACCCTATAAGAAAGCACCCTTATCGGGGAGGGGAGCGGTCTCGCTTATTTCATTTTATTGCGCGATACCCTGCCGAAAAAAATACGAAGATGAAATAGATTGAATCGCGCAACCAAAAAGCATAATTTCCCTAAACAAACGATTCGCATTCTTGGTTCGCGTCTTAACCTTTGCCTCCTGTATTTTTTTTCCATAATGGCCGCCGCGCCAAAGGTGGGGGACGAATCCACAGATTTATGCATTTTACAAAAAAAAATACATAATCCAAAGAAACCATGTGTGTATATAAAAAGAGAGTACTTCTATACTAATAAACGTCGTATATGAAATAGTGTGTACCACTGCTCAGATATATTTAAGACAAAACAGTGTAACAAACACGAAAGCAGTTTCTCGACACTTTACAACTGAAGTTGAGATGACAAAATATCGCCGAAAACTGTACAAAATCATCTAGCATTACTAGTTTCAAAAAGGTGAAAAATTAACATAAAGGCGTCTTGCATTGGAGCCTTCAATATTAGTATCTCCATTGTCTACCTCAGTTGCTCATGATAGAGACGAATAACGGAGCGCACTTGAGCAACGGGGGGTGTCAACTGCTACGGGCGATGCCGTCCACCCCGGAGCGTTTTAACGACATTGTTCGTTCTATCACCCCGAGTCGAAACGCAGAGACTTGAAGTCGATGCGCCGATCGACGATGACAAATAAGTCTACGTACCAAGCTCCACCTATGCCCGTACGAATCCTACACCAAAACGCAAGGCACTGGGAATTTTCAAACCCAGCGGGCATCCTCGCGCCCGTACTCCCAGATGCGGATCAGATTCCTCCGATCCCCCGCCTGGTCGCAGTTCCGATGTTGCTTGCGCGGTCCTCTACTTCTAAAGCCGTATCCCTAACTGGAATGTAGAAAATACGTGGCGACTTTTGCTCGGCAACTCTCACCCGAGATCGGATGGCCCTCACTATTATATCTAAGGATAAGCATTAGAAGTAGGTACCTACTTACCCCCGCTGTCTTAAGAAACATACACTTCTAAACTCCTTCAGAATCAGTCAGTGACAGCACGTTGACAACAATCGGTTTACGCCAGCTGTCCAGGTCACGCCCGAGTTCCCGTACCCGGGTCAGCCGCACAGCGGGTTCACCGGATTGGTACCTCTTCGAGGAGGCTCCTGAATAGGAGCTGCTCTGCAAGCTAGGCCGACCAAAACATAACAGCCATTATAGCCCAGGCTCCACGGAGCCATTGTGACCCTAAAGCACTTGAGCAGTATTAACAATTAAAGTAATGATTATCAATGGTGTAATTAATACTTACATTATGATTTTAACTCGGGGTCTTATTTTTTTTACGAGCAGACCTAATTAACTAACAGTCCTCGCTTGGCAACCCTCAACCTTATAACGTCAATGGCTTCTCGATAACCAAGGAAAATGCAATCCGGGATCTCCGAGTTATTTTAGATAGTAAGTTATTATGTAACTCTCACATAGATAATATCACAAAAAGCATATAGTGTGTTAGGGTTCGTAATTCGAACTTCAAAGCAGTTCTCAGAAAACCATTCTCTCTTATTCTTGTACTACGCATTCGTCGACAGTCACCTCGAATATGCATCTCAAATCTATTATCCTAGCTATACCTAATGCTCAAGTAATGAGAATAAAACGTGTTCAAAATTTTGATCATGAAAAATTTGAATTATCGTTTCTTTTTGTTGTTAGGTATTACGGTCCACCTTGCTGGCGACCAACTCTAATGCGGCGTCCTACGTAAGCGAACTCAACGCGAATGCGGTGCGGCCCGGCGCCGCGAGAAAATGTCATATAATCGCAGCCCCTTGAAGTGGCCTACGTGAGCGGAAGCACGCGAACGCGGAGCGGCGCGGTTTGGGGAGGAATGAATGCTATCAGTTGGTTTGATAATTTCCCGCGATTTAGGCGCGATTTGCAATACATGTTTGACTTATATGTTTGTGGAAATTTGTTTTTATGTTTGATGGAATTGCAGAACAGGGTTATAGCATCCACGATATAATGAGACTTTGTAGATAACATTCCAGCATATTTCTTGAATAGCAAGGGTTGAGTATTTATTTCTTTATACAAACTTCATATATAATTCCATTTCTCTGGCCGCGGCGCTAAACACAATATTGTAACTAGGACTGTAAGCTACAATAATTTTATACTTGTGAAAGTGAGCATACTGGTTTTACTATTGCAAATAATAGTAGAAATCCCATCTTAAACGAATAGACTGTGGACAATTCCATAATATCTGGGAGTTCATGTCTCCAATTATGGAAGACCACAAGTACGGAGAACTGAAAAGATTCACTTATACTAAAGTAAGTAGATGACTTGGTGCACCAATCATTTTATTGCCCATTACTATATATATTCAAACTCAAACGCCGAAACAAAGTTTCTTATTTCATCTCAATTAAATCGGATATAAATAAACATGGCACCTTCTCGAAAGTATCAAATATTGGGGACTGCAAAGTATGTGGGAAAACTGGTTACCTATCCAGGAGAAATGAAGAATATCAGCATCTGTAGCTTTTCAATTACCTTTTCACAAGAAAAGTTTAACTGAAAAAATAGGCCACTTTTTGAGTGTCAGTTTCTTAGTTTCGAAAATGTATCAGGAAAAAAATGTATTTTTAGCAGAAATCGAACCTAGGTTATCCAGCAAGAAAGCTGAACTCCTTAACCAGTGTCGATTCACTTGTGACCCAGATACTAACCACCACCTCCGCCTATAGATGTCGCCTCCCTGCAACTCCGGGCGTTCGTCTTCTTCCGTCCGCCGTCGGCTCCGCACGGGATGAAGCGAGCCCGCGATAGAAAGTGGTACTCGAGACATCTTCGGACGGTATGGTGACAAAAAACATCTCATTTTCTGATACAATCTCTGCTAAGATGCTGTGTCTACTTAAGGAGGAGGCCCCTGTATCTCGGCGAGTAGCTGTTTTGTTGTGCCTGCGCGAATTTTGTGCTCACCCTAGCTCAGGTGGCGGACTAAATACAGTCAGCAACAGAAACACGACCAGATATAATGCCAGTAATCGAACTGGCATTCACATATTATTATTTGTTCCAGTCTTTTTATAATCCGACAGAAAATTAAGAAATTACAAATAGGTTTCTTTTTAGGAGTTAAGATTAATATTTGGGAAAGGCACTTTATGATGGAATGGAATTGGCATATTTGATGGCCTAACTATTTATCAGTTTATATTTTTGACATTAGATTCAATGTATCACAAAAAAAAATATAATTAAATCTCTATATACTATTATTTGTTCCAAAAGTTAAAACAAATGCGTAGTTGAATTAGATTATTTCTTATCCGAGGATCTCTTCCAGGATACCTTCTCAATAGTAAGATGATTGATTAGGTGTTAATAATTTCAGGTTTCTTTATGAGATGTTTAGACTTCAAAATTATCCTTCTTCTTATTTTACTTTACACTTCCTGAGGGCGGCAGCTGTCGGTATAGCTGGCGGCTATACCAACAGCTGCCTCCGTGGCTCT
>JAOPUG010000276.1:28279561-28297377 GCA_027564375.1 Micropterix facetella | reverse complement strand
ATATGAAATACATTAATTCCGTGATATTATTAAATTAAGCTTTAGAATAAACACTATTAATAATTACAAGCAATTTACAGCCGAATAAAAAATTGAGGATTTGCAGCGCTCATTTTATCGGAAATGAGAAGTCGGATCATCCCTTGAGCCCTTCATATAATCCTTCGCTGTTCCCCGCGGTGTGCCGAAAGTGATAACTCGACTCACGATCTTCGGAATCCCGCTTCAATCGTGCGAAGAAAAGGCAGTTAAATGACATAACATTAAATACCTGTTAACCACACAACGAACAAGTATTCATATATATGGAGTGGAGCCGATCATAAATAGATTGGTGGACAAATTTAAAAGTGTTGAAATGTTTATTGCAGAAACAAAGGATTATCCAAACTGTGATAGTGCACGTTCTTTTGTGCCGTTTATAAAACCGACCATAGCTGGGAATCACAAACACAAACGGTCATATCGTTGAATTTCCAGAAGAACGGTCATTTTAAAAAAAATTGAATAAAAATTGTTCTGCAGATAATAATGTACACGAAAGCTCCTGTGATCCAATGTTTCCAGCAGATATGGGCTTGTATGGGTTTAGGTTTATTAAAAATGGAGCACAGTCGAGTGACTTATGCGGTATAACACAGCAGGCCTTCCATTTGCTGTTGAAATGTATCGACGACCAAAAGGAGTTAAAACTGGATAATCACGATAGACTACTATTATTTTTAATTAAAATGAAGTGCAACTTAACATTTTCGGCACTAGAAGTTTTTTTTTTTGCATCCATCGATCATCGGCATCGATGATATTTTTTTCCACTTTGAAACAGCTAGCCTTATCTTGCACTGAATTGGTTTTTTGTCCAAGCAAATACGCTGTTAACGCCACTATGCCATCTATTTTTAAGGAAAAAATATCCCAAATCAAGATGCATAATAGATAGCACGACAGCACGGTCGGGACAAAAACAAAACGGTCGACCAAAGAGTACAACTGCATTCTCGTTACAAAGGTTGTCACACGTTCAAAGTTTTTGGCATATACACCAAATAGTGTGATAAGCTTCATATCGAAATGTTACGGTGGTCGTGCTAGTGATGCATTTATCACAAATGATAGCGGGTTTTTAAACAAATTAGAGGCGGATGATGAAGTATTAGCGGACAAGGGGTTTCCGGATATCAAATCCACAATAGAATCATCTGGCTAAAGAGTATTACCTACTCATAACGCCTCCGACGTCACACAATAAAAGGTTTGAAGTTAGCGAGGTGTTTGAAACCTATTTATAAAGTTGCTAATATCCGCGTACATATAGAACGTTGTATCCAAAGAGTGAAATATGCAAAATACTCGACAAAATTACCATTACGATGCTACCGTTTGCTGATGATATTGTGTTTATGTGTGCTGTTTTAGTAAATTTGCAAAAAAATATTATTACATAAAAGTTACATAAAAAATATTTTATTTTTTCAACCGACTTCCTGAATAATAAAGTTAATACATATTGATATTATAGTCTTACTTAATTTATAGATATTGCTTAAATTGACCGCTTAATTAAAACTACTGCTGAATATAATACATACACTATACATACTTAGTCGTACTTCATTTATTGATATTGCTTATAATAACTAATTTATCAAAACTGCTGCTTTAGGGATTACATGGCTACACATACTTATTCTTGCTTAACCTAAACATTACTATAATTTACATAACACTAGTGTAGTAGCTGATTAAAGTAAAATGACTCTAGTTTGGTCAGAGACGTGAGAATGAAGTTATCGTATCTGTATACTTTGATAGGGCAACTGCCACAGGGAGAATATACGGTAATATACATTAGTATATTAGAGTAATATACTGGCATTGTCAAATATTTATGAGATTTCTTAAGATGAATGTCTTTAACAGTTCTCTGTAAATAAGTAACATTTGGAAAAAAAATATATCGGATCTATAATGGGTTTAGTTCTACATGAAATGAGACACTTAATCTCTAGAATACACATAGTGGATGTACCGATCCCATCAGGCGAATCACATAACCATGGTTCTTGCAATGCTACTAAAAGCCCGAACTCGGTTACATCCCGTATTCACGCAGAGCAATTGATTCGTTAACTTTGCCGTATCCAAAATTCTTGCCATTGTAATTATTTTTTGGTGTAAATATAGATAATGCAAGTGCCTATGGTATTTTTCTTGAAGTCAAAATAAGGCGAGCCTTTTCACATATTCTATATTTCCTCTCCGAAAACCAGGCATCACTTGAGATTTGACATATCGTGGTCAGGACATCCGCAGGACTTACATGAATGTGATATAAATAAAAACATTTATGTAATTGATTCCTAATGGTGCTAAAACTTATGTTCAAATACTGGTACTGCATATGCAATTTAATCATGGCATTCGAGACATCCTTGCATCTTGATATTTGACTATTTCCAATTATATTTCTGACGATATCATCTAGCAAACCATTGACGATCCGCATGCCTTCTCCACTTTTTTCAGATTTTTAAAAATCTAGCATCAAAAAATCAATTCCAGCGAGATCGTTAGTGCTCAATTTTCATGATTTTGCATCCTAGACAAAATAAAAGTTAATCTTTCACAATATTGAAATAAGAAGATACATAAATAATATAGCATGTATTTGTAGGTCCTTCTAAATATAATATACATAAATATATAACTACATAATATAGAAGCAGAAAAAGATGAAAAGTTAATGCCAACCTGTACTTGTACTCCTTTAGCCAAAAATGAAGCACAATTTTTTACAGGTTGAGAATATCTTTTACTCACTGCTTGCGATGGTTTCCCCCACTATTGCAAAAAACTAGTTCTAGTCAAATTCCTTTCGTGATTTATATAGTATGCTACCGCATATACGTGCTTGCAGCACTGGGCTGCTCCAGTAAGACAGTCGCATAAAGCATTTCTTATTTTACAATCTGTCGTTAACTGAAAATAAGTTGGTACACGTAAAAAAAATTATTACCTGGTAGGAAAGGATGTAAAAGAAGGTATTTGTGTAGTTTATTTGCATAGTTGGCATTGAATATATTTTAATGTCTCCAGACTATATTTACCACATTAGGTAAAATTTCGACAATCCTTTCACAATACTATGTAAAAAATAAGCAGTCGTCGAAAAAACCACGCAAAATATTAACATATATTTTTGTCTCAAAATATCGGTAATCTCCGATGTAATTTTCTTTCAGATTTAGCATTAAAATCATCAAATTTAGTAATTTTTTTTTCAAAAAATAGACTACGTAAGTAAACTACAAAAATTCCAATCCTTGGATCTAAATAACAAATATATTGATATGGTGGGCAAGACACAGAAGTTTGTCTAGTTACTCTACTGGTAATATTTCCCCAATTGCGTAGTTCCCGTACATTAAATACGTGGTCACTTTCAACTAGGCGTTGGCCTTTCTTCGTCGGAGGCCTGAAATTTTCACCAATATCGATGGTCTGGAATCCAGTCGAGATAATAACGTCATTATAAAATGACGACATAGGGATTTAAAAGTTAAAACGCACGAAATGTAAAAAGCAAACAAACCCCGAGTTGCACGAACAACGGCAGTTTTGAAGCTAGCTGTCATTTAAAAACTTTAATTTTTTCCACCGCGAGCGCTGAAGTAGAAATCTGACATCACGTTGTCCTATTGCAAGAAAAGTCGCTAAAAATAGTCACCAAATGCATTTTTTTGTTGCTGTGCGTTGGTCCTCAAAATTCACAAACTAGCTGTAACGAACGTTCTTGGCAACACTGGGAAGGAACATTCGAATCAATATCGCCAACTTAACAAAAAAAATATATAAATATTAAATAAAATTTTACCCGATCCAGTAGCGTAGACCGTTTTTTTAAAAATAATAAATAGAATTTATTATTTTCTCTGAAATTTTTAGTGTACCAACGTTAGTTCCGGTCGCGCGGCGGCGGTTGACAGCGCTTCTGAACTCCGGCGTCCGGCTGTCGCTCGTTGCGGTTCAGAGCTGTGGTTTTGTTTTTTCGTGTTTATTCGTTTATTGATAATGCAGCACGGCAATCAGAATAATCCGCCGTGGGCGCACAGCACAACGAGCCAGAAGCAACCAGTGCAGCAGATGAGCGCGATGGAGGTCATGGCGCAATACCAACGATCACAAATGTTCTCTCAGAGTTTGCTACAACAGCAGGCGTCCATGCCAGTTTTTAATGTGCCGCGAGTCGTGCAGCAGCAGCATCAGCATGTGTCATATCCAACTCCTCGCGCTCTGAACCCTACCGCTTTCCAGCAGCCCACAACACAAACCCAAGATGTCCCAGCGGTCAAGCAGAAAGTCCTCACCGGCAGGGTGACGAAGATTCACCAGGATTTCGGCTTCGTGGACGAGGATGTGTTTTTTCAAATGAGTTGCGTGAAAGGAACTATTCCGATGGTGAATGATAAAGTGCTCGTCGAAGCGTCTTATAATCCCAGTATGCCATTCAAGTGGAATGCTACTAAATTGCAGTGCATATCTGGTGGTACTCCGAAAGAGCATGATGCGTACATTAGCCCTTTCCAATCTAATCCTGCACAGGCAATGGGTGATTGCGAGAGTGTTGGCTTCAGAAGACCCATTGTAAGAGAAGAAAGAAACAGGAGGGATGACAGACCACAATTTGGTGATCAAGTGAGTAGTGATGTCTATAGTTGTTATATAAGATAATTTACAGGCTGTCGACTCTGGATTTTCATATATATTGTTCTAATATTGCATATTAAAGGAATTGTTTCACTATGGACCAGTTTTATTAGGTTGGTAAACACATCATGGCGGTAGCCAACATTGACACACAAAGTATATAAGCTTGCCACTCGTTTGAAATTCAATTTTTTAAAATTTTCCAGGCCCCGCTCACCTAGGGTTAACCTCTCAAACCGTGGCAGCTCTAAGCCATTACTTGTTTCATAAAATGATTTTATAAAAGATTGTTATTTATAATATTTCAGAATAGGCGCATATTGAATTCAATGGGCGTAGATGGCACCATGAGCATACGAGAACGCGACAGAAATCGCCCTGGAGATCGACCGATCGTCAGAGAGAGACGCAGCCCGATCCGCAATCGCAGCCCGATCCGCAATCGCAGCCCAATCCGCAGTCGCAGCCCAATCCGCAGTCGCAGCCCTATGTGCAGTCGCAGCCCTATGCGCAGCCGCAGCCCCAGGCGCAGTCGTAGCCCCAGAAACAGCCCTAGTCCTAAACAGAGTCGCAGTTCTAGGCGCAGCCGCAGTCCTCTGGATAATCGCAGCCCTGTGCCCAGTAAGCGTACTAGATTGTCATCCCCTGAGAAACGCTTACCTAAAAGAATTGCTCGCTATATGGTCAAAGTACCGAAGGCCACTCTCGACATGTAAGTATATCAACTAATTTAGAATAATCACTTAAGACAACCACTCGGGCCTACTATCCATGGCAATGTCATACATGCAAGTTACAAATGACGACAGGTGTATTTTGCATCTTTGCATGTGTCCACATAATCGTCATACAATCGACATGCAACCTACAAAACGGTTCAATTTCTTTCAAGTAGTATCACAACAGCCCTTCTTTTCATTAGCAAAATGTCAACTGATGATGAAGATGTGATTATAGCGTACAACTTTATTAGAAGATATTTATTAGAAGTATCATACCTACATCTTATAACCAGGACATCCTCTAGTATAAAATATAAAGAAACTTTTAAAGAAAAAAATGTATTATTTGTTTAAAAAAAACAATTATTGAAAAAGAGAAAACAAAAAGAACAAAATTGACTGCTGAGGCTGTAATTTTTGTAAAATAAACATGTATTTGTGTCTTGCAATGCGCCTGAGTAGTGACATGCTGCCGCACTGGCTTCATGACGAATGCAAATGTGATGTTGCCGCACTGTGGACACACTTTCGTTTGTTTATACACAAGATGCAAGCAATCGTCAATTGACGATAGCGTGCGTATGACATACGGTTTACATGGACAGTAGCCTTTAGCGTTGCCTTCGTTAAACAGCGTTCACCTCGGTAGGAAATTGTCTAAAATGTTTATTTATAAATGCTGCCTAATGGCTTTTATAGGGTTAAGAAATTTCCAAGGCTCTAACATCTTAAAATTTCTCCAAAATTCTGCTAATTTATACAGACGCTCGCTGGACAGGGGTGCCTAGTGACATTCGAAAATAACTGTCATTAAGCTGTTGCCTAGAGCTGTGCATTGACAATACATATCGATATTGGATAGTCAGTCGCTAAGATCGCTCAAATTTAGGCAACCCGGCATAAACAGCGATTGAGATTTTTTTTTGAGAGAATAAATAAAATTTATTAGATTTTATTGTCAAATTATTTCAGCTTCCGAGTTCATAGTATTGCGATTGCCCAAATATATTTTAGAAAATCGACAGAATGATGTTACTAAAATATTTTCCAAAACGGTAAAACAATGCTTAACAGATTCGCTGCCGGCTGTTAAAAAGGCAAATCAACTATTTTGCAAAATGTTTTTGTTTTTGAAAAATAATATTTACTGCAATAATGTTGTTTTGTAAAAATGGCAAACTTGTCTCTCTCCACAGGAAGGACCTAATATTGTGATTTCATAATGACAAATATCCAAAACATGATTACTATAATAGGTGAATATGGCATAATTGCCGTTACATACGGATTTTGCTTAAAATGGTTGATTCACCCGTTTTACAAAACATTGACGATATGCGTATTATTCACTATGAAGAATCTATTGATTATAATTCAAATGAAATAAAAAAATACTGTCAACCGGTGACATTGTCATTGAATATGTTATATATTTCATTGACCGGGCTGACTGCTGCCTATAGGAGTCATCAATATATCTTACTCAGAGATGTTTATGACATTCTTAAAAATAGATCAATATCTTATAAATCCATAGAAAAGACTGTAAAATGTTTGCCGCTCACAGATGTGGCTGTACGTTGGATTGCTCGATTATTAATATTTTTGGACCTTACAGATACTGCTGAAATATAATGGATATACGTTGGATAGCTCTATTATTAATATTCTTGGACCTTATAATTATATACTGAAAAATCCAATTTAATATTTTATTTGGTTGGAGTTACAATTCAATATACATAGAACTGTTGCCAGCGGTCAATATGACTTACTCCATTTCACTACTGTACAAGCAACTACTGTAAATTAAATAAATTAATTTTTAACTTTGATGTGATGAGTATTGCTGCATAAAACTATTAATATAGAACATAATATACGTGGTTTTCGAAAACTAAACTCCTTTTTTTGAGGGGTGGTTCTGTACATCAAACTGAACAAGAAAGTTAAAAAAAATATATTTTTAAATTTTCATTTGTCTATTAGATTTTTTAAAAAATATTCCACAGGAAAAACGATTGAAAATCCTATACTTTGTTTTATTTAGGCCTTCGTTACTGTGAGTTAAAATATTTTCATTATATCCTGAAGTCAAAATAAAAATACTTTTTTCTCAGTAACAAAGCCTAAATAGAAAAATAGAAATTTTAAAGCATTATCTATATAATTATAAAACAAATCCCTCAAAGCACATCTGTCTGTCTGTTCGCAATAAACTCAAGATCCGCTCTACGGATTTCGATGTGGTTCTCGCTGTTTTTTAGAGCGTCTTTCGAGGAATGTTTATATGTAATACCCATCAATGTATCCAAAAAGGGGGCTGAATAGAGTGCGGTTTTTAGACATCTGATCTACTCTTAAATTGTGATAAACTCAAGAACCGCTGACAGATTCTAATTTAGTTTTCACTGTTGGTTGGGCTATCTTTTGAGCAAAGCTAATCCCTAAACTGATGTTGGCTCTTATCCACATGTGTGCCATTTTGGGAGTCGGCCGCAGTTGATAAAGAAGACCAATATCTGTAAAATGTAAAGAAGACCAATAACTGTAAAGAAGACCAATATCTGTAAAATGGGGACTGCGATAATTTGGGGATGCTAGTTTTGCAGGTGATTGATTTGCACAAATGACACTTTGACAGTGTCATGTTTGCTGCAGCCAGATTTGCCGCAGACATATTTCCATGCGATATAATTGCAAGTTATAAGGTTTGCAGGCGTGAGTTTTGCAAGTGCCGCAGTGTCATGCGTCACATTCGCATCACGAAGAGAAGTTAGCAGTGTTTGAATAAGGAGTATTAGCATATGATTACACAATCAATATTTTGATATAATTTTACAAATCAATATAAATCAGAATTAATTATAATTTATTTTTAATATAAAAAGTAGTCACAAAATAGGGAAGAATTCAGATTTGGACGCAGCCAAAATGAACACAAAAAATCGGTAATATTCCAAATCACTCAAAACCAACAGATATTTTTACTGTTTGATGTTATATTTAACATTTTGCCACAAACCAAAAAGTCATGCACTTAAAACTAGTTTATGGGAAATTATGGGAGATTCTTATTATTACCCGATGGATGGACAGAATCTGCTGATGTGCCCATATCGAATTATACATATGAAAAATGTCAATCGCTGAATTTAAGAAACTTGTCTAATTGGTTTTTGAATTGATTTACATTTATTGATTCAATCAATTCCTGCAGTAGGCAGATCCAATCGTCCACAACTCGATTAAATAAATGCCTCCTAGGATTTGTGTGAAACGCTGTCTTGGCCAGTTTCCAAGAGTGTCCACTAAGATTGGGTATTGGTACTAAGGTGGAGTATATTAGGAAGATCACTGCAGCTATAATGCCCTTGTAGCCATTTATACATGGGCCATATAGAATGTTTCTGGAACTGGCCGATATATTAAAAAAATAATTCCTATTTTGGAAATAGAACTCTTTGGGTGTAGAATACATTTTATTTATTCCATGTGTCATTGATTTCTTATTTTTGTGGCGCCATCTATAAAATGACGTGTTTACCTAACAATGGATTTAGGTGGAGAAAATTTTCAATATATCATTTTTTACAATGTTTGCTGTGTTTTAAGTCAACAATAAAGTTGCCAAACACTTCAATTAGCGTTTGGTGATGAAACCTCATCTTGTAGCTCTATGTATTTCTGGTTCTCCAAGATGATTCACACAAAGGCCAGCCGGCGACAGCGGTGACAGAAACTAACATTAATGCTGTACGACAACAAATTCAATCGCATAAAGAAAGTGCACAAGACTGAACATTGGCATGAACCAAGTGCAAAATATTTTGCATGTGCACCTGAAAGTTTGGAAGCTTAGTTCGATATGAATACCGCATGAGTTGACGGAAGGTCAAAAATGACAGCCTAAATAATATGGTGTGATAAAATGATTGGCAGTATATGTGCAAAATATTGCGCAGGGCAATCATTAGCAGTATATGATATTGTAACAGGAGACAAAAGCTGAATGTACAGTTACGAACCTGAAATAAAGAGTCAATCGGCGGAGTTGGTCTTTCCTTTGAAGGGGTTGCCGCCGAAAGTCAAACTGTGGTAGCTTCTTCTTTTAGCAGATGGGACATTACACGACAATTTCACTTGAAAACCAAAAAATAGTCTCACTCAAATATGGAGCTTATGACTTATCCCCTATAAAGTCCTGACCTGGCACCATGCGATTTCATTTTGTTTCCAAAAATTAAGGATAAACTTCGAGGTATACAGTTTACTACCCCAGAAGCGGCGACGGTGACAGCGTTCCGAGAAGCCATTGAGGAGACCTCTAAAGAAGACTGGGCCACTGCTTTTGCTAATGGTTTCAAAGAATGACAACATGTATAAATTATCAGGGAGAATACTTTTAAAAATAGTAAATACAATATAAACATTATAAATGTTTTACTTTATCAGAATCCAGAAACTTTCAGCATGGCTTAAGTATGTCTTGATCAGGTCTCCATGCTTTCATCGATCCTGTAAAATGGGTAGTTTAAATGTTGAGTGTCCCTTCATGTATTCCATATTCCTCAGTTCCCTTGTAATTTTGGTGTAACGTCTCTGCACTCATTCCCGCAACTGAACATCCTTGACAAAATACAGATTCCAAATTGAGAACCATATTCTAACAATGGCCTGATGTAGATCTTCAGCATTAGCTCAGGTGTTGAATTTTTTGTAGTCAAATATACTAAGTTTGCTCTTTTAGCTATGATGGAGATTTACTGTTCTATTTTCAGTTCACGATATGGTTAAACTGAGGTTGTTTTGCTTTGACACACTTTTTAGTGTAGTTCCATTCAGTGTGTGGTATTTTTAGGATTGTGTTTCCCAATATGAAGGACTGTACTGACAGTAAGGACTGCAAGGACTGGCTTTCAGAGAATGTAGCCAATCATTTGTCCATCTCTTGATTCTATCGAGGTCATCCTGAATTTGACCTGATTGTAATGCCGGATCTCCGAAGAATTTAGTATCGTCCGCAAAGACACTAGATGGTGATGAGATAGTCATGAAGATCTGTAATATACATAATGAACAAGACCACACCCAGGAGGGAGCCTTAAGGCATACTACCGAGCACCATTTGCTCGGCTGTTTTGGATTCGTAGCGTCCTGTTAGATAACTGATAGATAACCAGACACTAGACCGGGACGTCTGGACTTCAAAAAGGCTTTTGACAGAATGGACAATGTTGTCTTACTCAAAGTACTTGCTGCTGTGGGTTTCTATAGTGATCTGTCGATTTTTTGCAGATTACTTTAGAGACAGGCAGCAGTGTGTGAAACTTGGACTTTTTGATTCTAAGGTGTACCACACCTGCTCTGGGGTGAGTCAGGGGTCAAACCTTGGGCCTTTGCTGTTCAATCTCTCGATCTGTGATGCTGTTAATGATCCATTCAAAGTAATTGTGTCGGCACAATGTTTAATGTTGACCGAAAATATTAAATTGTACATGTTCACTGGAACTGCTGTGATTTGTGCGAGATTTCCAGTGTGATATTGATGCCGTTTGGTCTTGGAGCCAGAATAAAAATATCTTGTTCAATATATCTAAATGTTCAGTGATGACATAACTAGATCGACCACACCTATGATGTATGATTACTCCATCGCTGGTGATGCGCTTGCCAGAGTTGGGGAGTCGGGAATGAGATATGCTCTTTTTTATTCTTTAGGTTAAAGTACCTGTACTTGCATGTTAAAATACTTATTTAATGCTTATTATGTAGGTACTTATAATAATTTTTAATGTTTCTTTTCATGCATTTTTTTGTTTATATTACGTCTCAAGGGCTTGGTTGTGGTTGTAATGTTGATTTGTTTATGAAATAAATAAATAGAATAAAAATACTTTTATCCCTGTGAGCAATTGACCACTGATACCTAGATGCTCATGCTTAGCCAATAGCCTTCCCATTGATACTCTTTTGTACATCACTATAATAATACAGAAATGCCTGCATACGAAATAAACAGATTCACTAGCTGTGAACTCTCATTGCCATATTGTCCGTCCGTAATTAGAACGCCGAGTATTGAAGGTTATTATACAATTATATGAACATTTTCAAGAATTGCTAAAAGTGTATGAAAATAACATGAAATTTAACATTGTAAATATTATTATTATTTTATTTTACAAAGGTTTCAACCACAACGACTATGATGATGTGGAACCGATATTTTGCCTTTTTCCTGCTTATTTTATGAGGAAGAGACACGCTTCATTAAACTAGAGGCAAATAGTGGATTTTGATACAGTGACAGTGAAAGTGTCGCAATAAAAATGGTGGCGATCGATTAAGATGACAAGAGGGAATATAGTAGAATTTTACGAAGGAGACTTGCTTCAATAAACCTGAACACAATAGTGGTCCAAGTGTCAGTGGGGAACAAAATTCACAGAGCGAATGACTCCTGCAAATATAACACCTGCAAATATATCACATACAAATCTGGCACCTACAAATGTGTCTGCTGCAAATCTACGATAATTTTAGCTACTGTTTCTCAGCATCATTTTCGTGCTTTCAGTCCTGACTGCGATGTGCTAGCACTGCGCCGGAGATACGCCAACATGTACATACCATCGGATTTCTTCCATGCTGAACTGCGCTGGGTGGACGGTTTCCCACCAGATTCGCCTTTCACCCTGACGATGTCATCCTCATTCCACGTCATGCCCAAGAAGGCCTATAATCCCGACGGCAATGCACCAGATGTCGAACCGTCCGATGCCAGTTACGCCTTTTCTGCTAAAGTGAGTTTTGTCTAATATTTCATCGCAAGATACTTTCCAGAATGGGTATTTCAATTGTCAGTTCTGTGAGTCACTAAAATATTATAATAGGTTGAGTATAGATAGTTCTGTTACGATAACTGAAAAACTTGATGTAAATCCTCGATAGTACCAAGATTCACAATGAGTTGTAGTGCAGGTGATGATGAAGAATTGCTGGAGTGCATATTGTATGCAGTAATAGTCAATTTTGTCACTTTCGCATATGTTCCCTGTAACCAAACTGGTATTTCAATAAATATGAAATTAACACAAATTGCCCACATCCAACCCACCAACCTATAAAGTGTCAATTTTTAGTTTATGTATCGGATGTATTCAGAAAAAAAGTTCCTTCCTATGCAAAGACATCCAGCTCCCTATAATTACTAAGTGGTTTTTTCTATCTGTTTTTTTCCCAAGCCACAATTTCATAATTTATAATAAAACAATCTAAGTGGGTTAGATGAACCACTTAGGGATATAAATCTTTTAAAAACATCCAAGTGGTTTTAAAGGTTTAAACCGGCGTTTCTGGCACCGGCTCACGAAAATAAAATACCAGGTCGCAGCATTGTCTCCTTGTTAGTCTCGTAATCACCAATCATAATCGTGAATAACAAGTGGCGTGGCACGTCATTAGGGCGGGGAGAGAGATGCAATGTTTTCGTCAGCGCTAACCCCGCTGTACTAACAAGAGATTTACTGTGGGTCGGTCGACGGGCCTTGTCCAGGCCCGTGACGTCGTCCGCTGGGCATTTTGTTGCTATTTAGCGGAACTTCTCGTGAGCCGGGCCCATTGGCCTGGCTTTCTGGGTGTAACATCGTAGGTCTGACCCGCAACTACCAATATAGAATCCAAGACGGATTTAATGGATTCAAATATGAACTCGTTAATTTAATTGTTGTGTGACCTAAAAGTGTGAAGCAGGGTTTTCAACACTCATGTTTCTGAAAAATAAATATAGAAACCGTTTCGAAATTGAACCAGACCTAAGAATAAAGTTATCGTATTTTCCGGCAAACTTTGAAAAATAAACAGCCTAATACTTCCTACTAATTGTAGTCAACTAATATAATTACAATGTATTTATTACATTATTGATAAAAATTAATACATCAATTATATTATAAGTATACTTCTCTGTGGTTATTCAAATGTGTTGTATTTTGACTATTTATAAACCAGAATAGTAAAAGAAAAATTAGTGGGTCATGAAGAGGAAGTATAAAAATAATAATTAAGTCCGATTTTAAAAAATCTTTCGCCAATCAATAGTTATGGCCAATTTACTTAGACCAGTGGTTTTGGGCCTGCGTGACCTATGATTTTTTTCTTTCAAGTAAGTTTGCAGCTGCCGCCTCTGCCAAAATAGCAAAACATATGTATCAGAGGACAATGCGTCTATGGAATGTCTATTTCATAGTATTTTGAATCTATTAGACTAATAAAATGTCGTCATCTATCAGATCAAAATGCCTTCCAGCATACACTTCCAGACCCCAGTAACCTCGCTCGTTGGAGCTATTCAGAGGATAGTGCTTGTCCACTTTGTAGCAATACCCCCCTGCACAGCTAGACATATTTTGAATGGCTGCAAGGCGGCTTTAGATCAAGGATGGTATACTTACCGCCATAACAAAGTCCTTGCTGTTATTTGCGAGGTAATTAGCCTCTCCGTAGGTTGTGCTAACAAGGGTATAGTACCCTCCAAGCCACCAATACAGTTGGTGCGGGATGGCTCTAAAGGCAAAAAACATTCTACTACAAAACTTTTTTCAATAATAGAGAAGACTTCAGATTGGATCCTGGAGGTTGATTCGGTCTCCAAACAGGATAATTTCCCGGAAAGTCTCAGATGCACAGCCCTCCGTCCAGATATAATAACTCTTTACTTCCTATCTCGGAAGATTGCCCCTATTGTAGAATTAACTGTTCCATGGGAATCAAATATCCCAAAAGACCATGAAGACATATTAAATAAATATCATGATCTCGCAAATGCCATCACTCGGAATGGCTTCACTGTTCATCTTCACGCGGTGGAAGTAGACGCTCGTGGCCTCCCAGCCAAATCTCTATTTCACCTATTTAAAGATCTTAGTCTTTCCATGGAAATAATTATCTCATTCCTAGAAAAAATATCAAAAACTACAATTTCTGCATGTCAAATACTATGGCTTCGAAGGGGGAGTGAAAGGGTGGTAAGGTAAACGCTCATATGTAGCAAGACAGCTGTCCTAAACGTACCGCAGCCGGTCGTTAGTCCGGAATCCACCGCTCACCCCCCAAAATTATGATAGGCCCGACTCTGGTCGGTGAATTCTATGGCAGCTCCGTTTGTACTTACACATCCAAGACAGCTTGCTTACACAACAAGCTTTCTTGTAAGTGATTAGAATTTTAGCCGATAGATGGCGATCCAAATTTTTTGACATTTTTATGTTTTAGAATTCTGTTTTGAAAGAACACTGACAGACAGACATACAACAAACACACTACTCGCGCCTAGCCACCAGCAAAAATACAACCACAAAATTTTGTTAGTTAGATACCTAGGGATAAATTGTGTTACCAAAAAGTCATAATGTTATGTTTTTTTACATTTTTACTGCTTAAAACGGAATTAAATAGAAATAGGAAAAGAAAAACTGTAGTTTTCTTTTCCGTTTTGTTTGACAAGCTGTTGGGTTTTCGCTCTGCCAAGTTTGCTAATCAGATACTCTTTTTTTTTGCAGGTGATGCTCCTCTCGATGCCCGTTCTGGAAGAATTCTACCAGAAGAGCTGCGGGTTTGCAAACACAGATAAGAACGAAGAGCCATTTATGCATCCGACAAGGCTTATTAATTTTCTTGTTGGATTGAGGGGTAAAAACGAAACGATGGCCATCGGCGGACCCTGGAGTCCTTCGCTCGATGGACCCAATCCTCAGGGAGATCCCTCCGTTTTGATAAAGACGGCCATAAGGACTTGCAAATCTCTCACCGGCATCGATTTATCTAGCTGCACTCAATGGTAAAAATATTTTCTTGCTGGTAATTTGATTTGAATCATTTTCTGAAATGGTGTTATCTCAGTTTGACTTCACAAATTAAATACACTCTGTTCTTATCTGAGTAACCCTAGCATTTGACTGACCATTCCTGCAGTTTTTCCTCATCAGCCATCATATCGTTGATGTGATTTGTCCACTGTTTTTCAACGATGTCTAGGCATGTTCTGTCAACCGTACCCTTTGTGCTATTTATTTTAAGTGTTTTAAAGCTCTTTCATCTGAGTTTTATTTCTTGATGCTTTTGCCCCAAACTTCAGACTATGCCCCCTTTAGTAATAAATAAGATAAAACGATTTGACCGCGTGAAGTTTGTAACACCCGACCATTCGGTGATGTTGCAACCGCCGTTGTCCAGGGTAAACTAGTCTACCCTGGATAACGCCGGTTGCAATATCGTCAAGTGTTGCAAACTTCACGCGGTAAATTCATTTTATCATATATATAATGTCAAACAACCATGATAGTGTTCCATTTCATATTTAGTAACTCCCAACTTCAACAATTAGTGATGCCAACTTTAAAAGTGCTAACTAATCAGTATTACCAACTTTCCTGCTGCTATTTGACACATTTATTACGTTTAAACAAAAGAAAATTATTGTAGTAGCTGTCCTAAACCTACCACAGCCGGTCGTTAGTCCGGAGGCCATCGCTCACCCCCCAGAAGTGTAAAAATAGTGTTATGATGGGTGTGACCTTGGTCGGTGAATTCCATGGCAGCTCCATTTGTACTTACTTACTTGCAGTGTGTGGTCATACAAAAAACCCACATTGGTTTCCTTGCCATTGTAGTCATGATGAGCTCTTGACTTTAGAGGTAATTTAGCATTGTCTTAGATTTATGCTATAGGGCTAAATTTTGCTGAAAGATCGCTATACTATTTGGATCAGTTTTTTAAGTTAAATGACATTTTGGTTTGAATTTTATTATTTGTATTTCTGGCTCATACAAGGGAATTATTATAAAGTGAGAAAAGAGTACATAGTGTGTATTCGAACAAAATTGTCCTTGAACTAAAATAAATAATTACTCTCAAAATAATGGGCTCATGTGGCTCCAATAGCAAGTAAACTCACCGGACTTCAATCCCATTGATAATTTATAAGGTTCTTTGAAAGTCCGCACTTCAATAGGTACAATTAAAGATCATATCCCTAAATCCTAAAGACCTTTAAATCATTGAATACTACGATGTTTTCATGGATTCCATCATTAGTCATTAAAGCTAATCCCTTTCAGGACAAGTCATTAAAGCTAATTGAGAACATTTATCCTATTAAAATTTTCAATATTATTACATGAAATCGAAGACTATCAGGCTTGGCGTATGCTCAGACGCAGGCGATGTAGCACAACATTGTACAGAATGGGCAGAGCGGGGCGGTCGACGTAGGTATACATGGCGAGCGTATGATGCGACATAGTTAAATGACACAGATGCTCGCATTCGTCCTAGCTGGTGCTAAGAACAGACAGTTGACTATTAGTAACCCTAGTGCTTGTTTGTCCAATCCACCGCGGTGGTAATTTTACAAGAGCAATGTTTTTATGTTTTTTATGGGGTATACCTTAATTGTACAATTACAGATGTTACCATAAATATTTTACGTCTGCACCTGTAATAATCAAACCAAGCAAATTAAGTTTGAAACAAGAAAAACCTTTAAAATGGAGATAGGCTAAATAAGCACAACAGAAAATATTTAAATGGAGATTGAACAATTGTCACGGAGCTTGACCAAACGGTCACAAGAAGTATTGAGTGCTTGTTTGTCCTAACGCTCAGCTTATATATAAAGTATGTTTCAGTATTCTACCGTGCATGACAATTCAATAACTAAATACCTAAATGTAATTACAGATAGGTTAATGAGCTATTATTACATTAATTTTGTGACCACAAAGGACTTGACTTTTTAATGTGTATGGTTTGTGTGATCTTTTTGTGACCAGATCAGATGTATGTATATGTATAAAGTATCTCTACTCTAATTTTTTTTAATTATGATGTTTAATAACTACTAGAAGCTACCTAAAATACTGCGACAGACTGGTACAGTCAGACGGATTGAACAATCGTACATTTTAAAAATATTTTTATACGAAATTATAAAATGGTCCTAATTCTTAAAGTGGACTCCCTGGGATCTCTTCAATCGGCTGGCTGGTTCGAAAATTAATCTAATTTTATTTCTCTTTTGGCTGGTAGTTACCTTATTTTGGTGGGCCCTAAAAGGAAACCGCAACTACGCGCGCGAATTTTAAATCTCCAACTGACCTTTTTTTCTTTGACCTTTAAAATCATTAAAACCTGTTGACATTCTTTTTGATTTTTAATTATTTGATAATAACTGCTAAAATCCCGATATCTATCAGTCCTTAATTTTTAATATCGCAATTCCAAAATGCTAAGGAACAAGCGACCTCGAAATCCCATTTGTCCGCCTTCCCAAAATTTCTAAAAGCGATAGATAAAATACCCTGATTATAAAATTACGATCGGTT
>JAOPUG010000276.1:28145544-28156415 GCA_027564375.1 Micropterix facetella | reverse complement strand
TTCTTATTTCGATGGCTTCTCGGATCATACGTGAAAGTAAAATTGTTCTTTGGATAGGCTTTGAAACGGCCCATAGCCACTCGACTGATGGAACACATCAAAGCGGTTAAAAATGTTCAGCGAGAAAAATCGGCAATTTGTGAATACATATTGGATAGCGGAACTGACCACTGGGTGCAATTTCATAATCCCATTGTGCTATCCAAAGAACAATTTCACTTTCCGCGTATGATCCGGGAAGCTATCAAAATAAGAAGAAACTACAATAGAGACGACGGTTTCAAACTCTCTACTAAGTGGAATCCGTTTCTTAAAATGTTCATAATGCACATCGCCGAACGCAAGGACGTAAAACAAGATATAGTGAGTGTTGTGTGCACAGCGAATTTAAAAAATTCGTGCGCGCCAAATCTGCCGCCCCACCGCCTTTATAATTTATACAGTAGCAGCAGCAGTTTGCCGCCTACCCGCAGAACAACGGATGATAACTGATAGTACTTTAGTCTACCCTAGACAATGACGGTTGCAAGACCGCCGAAATGTCGGGTGCTGAAAATCTTCACGTGGTAAATTCGTTAATCTTATTTATAATATCAAATAACCGCGATAGTCTTCGATTTCATATGTATTAAGTACTTCATAACTCCGTTATAATTAATGCCAGAATAAACAATAGTGTGCGTTAGAAACCTGCAAATAATGCCTCTAAATTTGTTGTAATTCATTTCCTAATATCTTTTATGGTTTACGAGTTTAATAATAAAAAAAAAGATGGTTAGGAAATTAAGAATTTGAAAATCCAACCTGAAATTCGCGATTATTATAGCTAGTAGAATCGGGACTCATTTTAGTTCGCTCCATCTGGGAAAATATATGTAATTTAGGAAATATATGATTCCGTGTAATAAACATATATTTTATGCGGTTGCTTCAAGGTTTTAATGCATGCGCTAAGGCACACCGAAATGATCGCGAATCTAACTATTTCGAATACACTAGTACCCATCACATATCATATTGAAAACTGGTATTTAGTTAACTTAATATGGTAGAATTTGACTACAATGACAGTTATAATTTGGAACTGACACAAGACTTTTTTTATTCATCATTTTATCTGCTTCATTAACCCCTATGTACACACCGCGGTACCCGGGTGCCCAACAGGCGCAGATCTACGTCTTTTGGCGGGGAGGAATGAGGGCGAGTTTCTGTATATAGATAGTTACGAGTATAATAAATTATAGTGTGAATTAGGGCATTCGATATGCTGAATAGAGATATATACTTAACTAACTAAGGATTATAAGATGAGAAAAGAAATAATAAACACACACGTAAGTTTTTATTGTTCTTTAAAATGAACTATTAATGAATGGTTTATAATAGTGCATAACACATAATTAAATTACAAATTGCAGTTTCCTGAGTTTTTTCTTTGCAAATCTTTCAATTATCTTCTCTTTATCTACAGGAATATTAAAATGAATATGCAGGAGTGGTAACCCCGTTAACTTGTCCTCTACCATCGTGGCTCGTAGCCAGGTTTTTAGTCGCCTCCGAGTAGAAAAACTTCTTTCGGCAGTCGCCACACTTACGGCAAGGAGGCCACAGTAAGAATGAGGCGATATATGCCAGGGTAGATCAATTCGTTGCACAGATCTAAAACATCCAGAATATTTTTTTTGCTCAGAGAAAACGGGATTATTCCTCATTTCTCACCTAAAACTTTCTATCCAGATTTTGTATTTTCCCAGGTCTCTTGCTGCGTAAAATCCTTGAAGACTTATGAATCCTTGAACCTAACGATGGCATTATAATGTTTAAATTAAAAACCTTTAAGGTTTCAGATGGAAGTCGATTTTTGACATCGTCCAGTAACGGGATAATAGCTGCCAACCGATAATATGCTTCAGCGCTGTCAGTTGCGTAGTTCGAAAGATATGTTTGGCGAACAGCTACACGGGGTAGAGAAATTTCAGTCCTCAATTCAGTAGCTATACGCTTCAGCAAAAAGCTTTGAAAAATGAGTATCACCATCACCTCTGGACTTTTTTAGAACTCTGGACTTTTCTAGGCTCTCTGTAAATCCATTTAGGGAGATTGTAGAAATAAGCTTAGAGGACGTGTTATCGAGAGCGTTTTGCTGAGACATATCATTGCAATTAAGAATTCACCATCACTCAGCGACCGTATAAGCGAATATGCATCAGATGATGTTTTACGGTCCCGCCACTTTGTGATTTCTTGAGTGCCCTGTGAATGTTTGGACATGACTCCCGAAACTTCATAACACCATCATGCCTCTCGCCCCATGGCGTCTCACATAATCCTGAGAAAGCTTGTTCCATATGTCGTTTGAAAATACTCATTCTCTTAGGGGAAGCCCTAGCAAAACCTATTACTTATTTCATACTTGTAATATCATATCTTGATGGAATAACCTTTGAAGCTCTGGCCAAAGAATTATTCAACAAATGGTTTATGCATGGGCATCTCTTGGCATTTGGACAACATTTTATTATTTCTTGAACTGCACCAAGAACTCAGATGTTATTACGGAGCAGTTATCCGTACTTACGCCAACGCAGTTGTCTAAAGGAAGATCATTTTTTAAGGAGATCTATTACGATACGGCCCAATATCTTCCTCGCTTATTGAATTGTAGACATCAACAAATGTCACGAAATCCTCCCATATCTTTCCTTCATGAAGTCTTGCCAGCTTTTGTGAACCAAACTCTTTTTAAAGTGTTATCGTCATTCAGGAATCTTGCCCGATTTTTGTCAACAATTTTTTTTCAAGCCTTGTTGGGGGGGGGGGCGGTAGTCACCTCCGGCCCCCCATAGATCCGCGCTTGCTTGCCGTTTGGTGCCCAAAATGATCATGGTCGAAAACAAGCGCCCACGACTGGTGGCTGCGAATGAGTTTCTCGATGTCTATATCGATATCGAAATATTTACCGTCGCTTTGTGAAATGTGATGCGACATGGACGCACCACTACACGACCCCTAGACCAAACAGCATATGTGAACGCATGTATTATATATGTGAACGCATTTTTGAGCCGATATGCGAAGGTTCAAGATTGTCGACGCGGCCTGTGCGTAGCATTATTGTAACGCCACGGAGGTGCAGTGAGATGCATCTTGCTAATATTTTTGAATGCCACGATGCCTTTATTACCGCAATGTAATGTCATATTTAATACCGTGAAACGTGTAGCCATAACTCAATACTCGTATTGCCAGGCAATCAGCACGCTACGATGCGTACCAGTACTATAATGTCTGGAAGAATAAGTCTTTCCAAAGCCCTGCCCTCGCTGTTTGAGAAAGACCTCTGCTCGGCAGTGGCTTAACTAGATCGTTATGTCCTAAAATCGTTACTACTCATCTCAGAATGACAAGACAACAGCGATCGTTATATAGCATCATGGCAAGGCGTGTTCGCTCACAGCATTGACAATCTATCTCACTTGAAGCACCGTCGCGTTTAGTATCTCATCACCCAATGACATTCAACGTATCTAAAGTACGCGCCAACCGAACGAAGCCAAGGAAGTTATGATTATCGAATTCTTAACACATATAACACGATTATTATTTTTGTTGTGATGGTTTTTAATGTTTATTGAGCCTTGCAGCGCTGCGACAATTTCTGGTCTATTATGATCGCTACCATCTATCGTTCCGTGCTAAGCGATGTGTCGTTTAAGAACCGCAGTAAGCTTTTGGCGCTGGATTGTTTTACCTCTTCGGCTTGGAGGTAGTAGCCACACAGGTGGGTGTTTCTTTTACGCATCAGCGGGCCACATTCGCATACGAGGTGCATGGGAGTTTCCTCTGCATATTGGCAGAACCCGCACACTCTAGTGTCCCGAATCTTGAGTTTGAACATGTGTCTGTTTAAGCCCTCACCAGCATGAGTAGATTGTTCCTATTTAGCGCAAAATCCTCATGGGCAGTTTTACGGTCGTAATATTTGCTTAGCGCTTAAGCATGATTCAAGTCGAGTGTGTTGTTACAGTGTTTAAGAATTGTTCTAAACATAGTTTCTTGATCATTAGGTTTGCCAGGCTTTTTGGTACGCAACAGCAAGGTTCAGGACCGTATAACTTTCCCTTATATAAAATACGATACCACCTTCCAGGATATCTCATATCTATTCAAATATTATGTGTTACAGGATATTAGAGGTGTTTTCGCTGTACATAACGTAATTTTCATTAGAATGTTTATCTATGTCGGAACTATTACTGAGCGCTGACGTTGTTCCTTGAATAAAATGAAATAAAAAAGTTAGTACTGTGAGTGAAATAAATTTACTACACCGATCTCTCGCTACAGACCTGTCTCCGCAATTTCTAAGTGTCATGGCCATGAATGAAAGGGAACGGTGGAACCGGATTAATATAATATGAGAGATACCTATTAATTTAACGTGCCGCTATTCAAATAACAAAACAAACAAAAAATATAAGGTGGCCAGAGGTGTAAAATTTCCCATCAATATCTCTATTCCTCTGACATTCAATAAATTAAACCGTTGTTTTGATTGAGATAGTTTTGCTGGATTAATATATGCAATTAATATGCCGTTACACTGTTTGTGGAAGATGGTAGGCATCCATATCTATGCCACTGTCCAATAAATTTTAATGTCTTTCCACTTTACTAATAATAATAAATTATTAATGCATCGTCTTACCACTGGTTATTCCTTATATTATTATAATCAATGGTCTTACTAACCGTAATGAAGTAGTGTACTATCACAACGATTCAATGTATGTATTCAATTTTGCAATTACTTCCTTGTTTGGTGATGTTGCAGAGATGTTGCAATTGTTTTAGTGATACCCAAATTACTAATTTTCGGAAAATAATCACTTCGATGTATTCTAGTCCCCGCGCCTCTTCTTCTCCAATTAAGTATTAATTACCTACAACTTTGGATTTAAGATTATACTCGGGCGAACCCGTCACCCCGAGGCGTTTCAACGAACTTATCGTTATATCGCCCCGAGATGAAACACACAAAACTCGGACAACAGGTACATATCCACAATTCAGCTACGCCACTACCCTTGAGAGTCCAACTTCCGCAAGGCACTGGAAATTGTCGTACCCAGTAGTACAATCCTCACGCCCTCACTCCCAGATGTGGTCAAATTTCTCTGACCTCCCGTCTAGTAGCAGGCTCGAAATCGCTTGCGCGGTCTTCTACCTTGAGTAAGCGGCAACTCTTCACTGGAATATGTCGCGGATAAGAAGCACTCTTTACTCGGCTTTCCACCTGAGATCGGGTTTTCAACGTATTGTTTTTGAGAATAGATAGCTATCTATTCTAAGAAACAATACGTTAAGGTTAACTACCCCCGCTTTCTTAGGTCGTATTACGCTTCCGAACTCCCCCGGATCTTCGTTATTGAGCAAGGGCCGGCAGACCGACCAGTGCATCAGACAACCATCCATCCGAAGTTTACACTAAGTGCCTATGCCGCATTACCGGAATACACTTGGATCAGACCAGTTTATCGTCGCATATATCCAAGAGTGGAGGGCCCCTCTCCAGGAAGGTTGCTAAGCAAAGGCCAACATGACGACCAGTGATTAGTCATCCAGGGTCGCCGAGGTATTCCCCCAGATCAGCCGCCGTCCCTCTTCGGGGAGGCTGCCGGACGGAAGCTGCTGAGCCGTGAGTCGGGTCGACCATGATAGAAAGACTTGATCATTAGTACCCGAGCTGCGCGACCCCATTAGACCACAAATGGTATTATGTACCTACACTATTATCTACCACCTACAGTAGTGTCTGAAGTATGTAAACTCATGAAAAAATGACATAATATAATTTATCGACTATTAAAATATACGTGAACTGAGGCCATATTATTGATTATTCGACTCGATTTCGAGAAGTATAATATTCTCCATTAACTTTAATGATATTTTGAAGGGTTTGCTTATGGATTAAATAAGATTCTTGCGGTTTTTATTGATTTTGGGTCTGGAACTACCTCTCTCATCTCTGTTCCTACCTACCGAATCCTAACCTTAATTATACCGCATAAATTGTCTATGGGATAGTTCACATCTATTGTATATTTAATCGACTTCAGGATAATTTCTGTGAATTTCCTTGCCATTGGAGTCATACGAGATCTTGATTTTTGATGTAATTATTCATTATCTTAGACTATGCCATGGGGGTATATCTTGCTGCAAGATCATTTCGTTCTTAGTTCTATTACAAAGAGAGAAATGCATATAAAGAGTTTATTTGAACAAAATTGTGGTAGTCTAAGGTAACAAAGAATCAATTCCATAATAATAGGTTCACGTGGCTCAACTGGCAAGAAAACTCACCGGATTTAAATGCCATTCAGCGGCACCGACTCCATGGGGCCCAAGGGGCTCGAGCCCCTCAATGTTCAGTCTGGAGGGGGGGGGGGGCTCAGCCTCCCCAAAATAATTGAAAAATAAATATTACAAAATAAATAATAAGGTTTAGAGTGGCCCAGGATAGATATAAAATCGAGTAGCCTAATTATCAAAAAAAAATTGCTTATATACTTAAACTTAATTGGTTTGAACTACCTAATGCAGGTCAGTTGATGATTTGTGCATTAATGGTATTTGTTAATTTTATTGTATAATTAAATATTTTTTCTCAGAGCTATTATAAGCAGCAGTTATACTGAAATTATACAAAGTTATCTAGTCCATTGAAGCCATAGATTTATGTTTTTTACAGGATGCTACAACCTCTGACACATGATAATTTAAATTTCTTAACGTTTTAATCTGCCGTGGGCGTAAATATAAGGAAAATGTATGTATTTCAATTACAAAAACACGTTATCATGTGCATAAATAAATATGTGCTTCAACATTGTTTAAAGACTAACCAGAAAGCCTCAAAGTGCAGTTTTAGCACCTAGTTTTTCAAATTTCCAGACATTCCTTTTTCTGGAGGGTGCCCCCAGACACTCCGTCCCTTCCCTGGTGACCCCCCATTATTTCGAGAAGTCGGCGCCGTTGATTCCATAGACAACTTATGGGCTATTTCGATAGGCTAAAATGAAAATGATACAGGCAGTAATTAAGAAAAGATTTCAGGAAATTCCAACAGGCCTTCCTCCAACGGAAAAAATACCCGGTGTAGAGGATTGACGAAAACTTAAAATTCTTTGAAATAACTGCAACTTCATGTGAAGGGCTTATGTTATTCAGAACTATAGTTTCTACTATAACATTAAACTCTTAGTAAAACTTCATTAATTGCTTCTAATTTTCTCATTTCTCCTTGCCAAATCAACAACGACTCCTACCTTTGCCCTTGTCATTGTCTCTTTATCAATTGTCCGGCCAGGAAGCCTTATCTAACTTAGTGACCATTTTATATCATGCTTAGCTTAATAATCTAGAAATCAGAAGTCATATTCCCAGCGTTGAAGGTATATAGGCACAGTGTACACTGCTGTACCGTTTCACTTCCCTAGAGACAAGTATGTATGTAATTCGATTCGAGCTACATATACTGCGGAAACATCTAACGGCGCTCAGCTCTGTGGTCGCACAGTTAAGTAGCAAAGCAAGACAAGTCATCTAATTGACAGAAAACTATTCAACACGTTTGCTGTGTCTATCATATGTATGTGTGTAAGTGGATGACCTCTTCACTAACTAAAAAATCTGGTTGATACACCGTATCACGTACTTTCCAAGTGTTCATCTTGACGAAGCCACATACAATGCGTCGCTGTCCTGGGTATTGTCTATATAATAAGTGCGATAATTTATTTGCATTCGGATTTCAATCTTTTTGTTTCCGACTTTAACTGATTTTTTAATGGCGATATTTACGCTGATTTTCAAAAAATTGATTTTATACCCATCATGTTAAAATTTTAATTATTATACTCATAAACTACTAAATATATAAAGAACTGACTTAAAACAAAATAACGGCATAATTCTCAGAATTCTAAGCCTCTTTTGTTTTCTATTCTAGTATTAATAATAACAGAGGTATGAAGTATTCAATTTTCAGATTATAAAATTACTTCAGCTTACCCAAAGGTGGGACAAAGTCTTGAAATCATGCGAAAAATGTAACGAAATTAAGTCGTCCAAAAAGACTTTTCTCGACGTTTCACATATCCTAGAGTCCATCTAAATCAAAAAAAATGTCTGGATGTGTGGATGTGTGGATGTTACTATGCACGATAACTCGAGTAAACTACGTACGATTTAAACATTTCTTTCACCAATCGACAGTTATGGCCAATGCTCGAAGCTCAGTTAATTTTGGGGTCTGTACGATCTACGGTTGGGGTATCTGCCATAAAAATTATCCCCATAAAATCAGTCTTTTTTTACATTTTTAGAGTTTAACATGGAGTAAAAGGTGGAAATAGGAAAAAGAAAACTTGTTGGATCTTGAGATGCCGAAAATAAGATACATGTCGCCTTGGTTCAAACCATGTGTTTTGACAAAAAATATCAAAAAGTCAGATTTTACATTTTTTTACACTTTTACTGCTTAAAACGAAATTAATTGTAGAAATAGCAAAATGAAAAGTTGTTGGCCGCGATGAGATGCGTAAAAGGAGGTACATGTCGCCTGCGGTAAATCCATCTGTTAGGACAAAAATAACGAGAAGTCAGAATGTAATAATATGTGCCGAAGTTTGACAAATCCTAGGATTTCCCCCTTGCCAAGTTTTTATTCAAAATCTGCTGAAGATGTGAACAAGTGACTTATGCGTGAGTTGTATCTTAAGAATTTTAATTCACATTTATTTATTTGTCTAGGACCACTATTGACGGATTTATGTTTTTATTTAATTTTATAAAGACTGCCATTTTGAAACTAAAGGGCGGATATCTCTCATCAGCTTTCCAAATCTCGGCATTAGGATGAATTATTTTTGTACGTAATTTGGTCCTAATTGGTCATGTGGTTTCTGAGGTACAGTGGGCGCAGACACACAGACACGCGACAGGCTCGAATTCGAAATTTTGCCCGAAAACAAGACTTTTCCTAGTTACGTACTTCATGTAAAACGGCGTATTTTTTGAGAAACTAAAAAGGATTACAGTAAAGAAGAATGGGAAAAATGTATGATACCTGGCCAAATCAATAAAATATAAACAGATTTATCTCATCTCCAGTTGCTATTTCCTCCCAGAACGTTAATGATTATTTTCGTAGTTTGAACTTTAAAAAATAGCAAATTACCTGATCGGGTATAACCTGTTCGGTAAAAACCGAATGCCTAACGTTGAGGTAATGCAGACTGGAAAAACCTTAGTTGAATCCGCACCTACCTCTGATACAGTAACTGTGAACATTGGAGTATCTCAAAGGACGATTCTCAGACCACTGCTGTCTAGATTCGTCAGAATGTTTAGTCACCCAATTCGCAGACAATACTAGCACTGTAATTAAAGGGGACAATATTAATACGGTCACTGTAAAAAACAACCTATTTCGTAATGTACTTCATGATTAGTCCAAAGCGAATAAAATTTCTCCTAATATATCTGAAACAGTAATTGTAAATTGCAACCGTTAAAAAGCGAATTTACAAATTCACTATCAGTTGATAGTTGCAGATTCGGTTAAATTCCTTGGCTTTTAGATAGCCTGTTATGCTCTATCATGTATCAGGACCTCCTGGACAGATCGCAGGCGAAAACCTTGTATTATGCTCTCGCGGACCCGCTGGAACCGACGGTGGCATGTTACAATTTAGGGTTGAAAGTTGCCTTCTTCAATTGTATTTCTTTTTACTGTTCTCCGATACATTATATGGTCTACCTGGATGTGGTATAATGGTTGGTTATACGTCGGATTAGTAAGACGTGATGACGACCGTAGATGCTCTTGGTCTGAAAAGTCTTTGCTGCTCGATATTGAATAATTGATTGAGAACCTAACTCGGCTGAACTGGAACTCGATTAAACTCCGATTGCTTCCTTGATGATTGACCATGGATATGATTGAAGATTGACTTCCCTTTTCTGAGGGCCGTGTCATATATAAAGCTAATCCGGATGTGTATCAACCAGATTATCAAATCTTCTCGTCAATTTGGCATCCAAAAAAGCCATGTAACTGTCATTTTCTATTTCATATGTAAATCTAATCCTATTTATATTTTCTTGGTTGCGTTTCATTTTTTTAATATACGTAATACACAAAATATAGCCGCGAAAGGGCATTACTTCGTCAGGATTACATCACCCCACTAAGTATATACCTGTGTTTGGGGTGATGGATAATAGGTGCTGTGATGTTTGCTGAGCCTGGCGCCTTTGCTTTCCTTCTTCTTTTCAAAAAACCAATACTTTTATACACAGGATATAATATAACATAATACAATATAGCTTAATATAATATAATATATAACATATTATACATAATGTAACAATAATATAATATAATATCATATAATATACATAACAAAGCGTAACATGTATGTTAAAAATATGAATTTTTCAGTTTTTTATATTTAATAAATATATAGGTATCCTCTTTTTCGTATTGTATATATCCACTTTAATATATTTAATACTAGGTATATTAAGCAAATATAATTTTGACCGATATGTAATACAATCAATTTAAATTTTAAAGCACAGACTTTACCGTATAACTTCGGAAACATATTTTTCGCATTGTACTCTAGTAGATTTAGACAGCCAATGTGTCACCCTCTCTTATATTGGTTTTCTGATTCTATTAATGTCTGTCCTATGTGTGAGTAGTATATATTGTATAGTTTTGATCCTAGATATAAGTAGTGTCGTTGTCCGTATACAGTCCTCATTTTTGGTTGTATCTGTTTATCTTTGTG
>JAOPUG010000276.1:28032540-28043368 GCA_027564375.1 Micropterix facetella | reverse complement strand
CTATACAATGATAGGAACCGAATGGAAAAACCTTAACCTCATGCTTGTTTGATTATGTCACCCAACTGGGATAAATCCGTTCTAGGGTGGACAGGGCATTATTCCATTATTCCATAACTTGCTTTATAGTATGAATATGACCAATTGTTGAAAAACCACTTCGAAAACCGGCTTTTTTAAGTTGTCGATAGACGTATAGACGTATGATATCACACATTACATGTATCATATGACCATTCCGAAACTATATTCATAGTAAAATATCGGTCTTGAGACAAGACAAAATCGCCATGTACCATTTTGGTGAAATGGCCCAATAAAGTCACGATTCCCGCTTTAATAGACTGGCTTACAAGAAGATTTTGAGGAGAATCGATATAAACTGCGCTTTGTCCATTTTTGAAATAGAATAATTCAGGTAGAACATTCATTGCCTTTTCCCTTTCATTAAGAAAGTAATTTCCTAGTTTTCAAATCCACCCGATGAGCTCTCATTTACTTTTTCAACAGCAGTATCACACACACATACATACATACATACATAACGTTGCGACTAGTGCAGTGACGTATCCAGAAATCCTATCCGTTTTACTTATTGCTTGGGTTTTCTGAATTTGAGAAAAGTTCGTCGAATTAACGCATGCATGTTGATTTTGTGTCTTTATTAACTGGGGTTTATTTATAATTTTATACTCGCAGTAAAGAATGACAAAATTGTTATATATACAGAGAGAAAGGAGCATTCAACATAAGGCCGGAAAATACGAGTTTTTACAAAGTAATGAAACACAACGCTAGTCAAGTGGCAAAAGTGGCTATCTGTTGTTTTCCAAATTTTACAGTAGAAGCAAATTAAGGTTAAAAATAACACAGAGCGCACCGGTGCGCGCAGACATTTGTTAGATGTATGGCGATCCCGTGTAATAAAAATCTATACCCATTGTTGGGACACTTCAGAATATAGGAAAAACCTTACCCCATTGAGCTTTGTGAGATTTGCAATGATTTATAAGAATTATTTTTATAGATTAATATAAGTTATTGTATCTTTTACCAGACCTCTAGTTTTTTTAAAAAGTATATCAGAAAACTCATATACACTTTTTGCCATATTCTTTTCCATATATTTAACACACTTTTTGTTTTTAACTTCTGCCGGCAATAGGTGAAATGTGCAAAAAAATCCTTTTGCCACAAAAATAGAAAAAGAAGATAAAACCCCATTTTATATGGAATTTTAGATAGAATCTATGTAGAGATATATCCTTTTTTCCACATGAAAGAGCAAAAAGGCATTAGGCTATTTTTAAGTAAAAAAACAGAGGTGTCGTGGGACACCCGATAGGAGCCAAGCTCTTAACTAATTCAATGTTTATTTTATTGTTATATTGCTATCTTACCATAAATAATTATTACACTTGCGTTTCGTTACACTTTTTGCCGGCTCTCTCGCCGCGTAACGTCGGTAAAAGAAAAATTGCAACATTCTAGAACATTCTCGATCCTTCTGGAAAATTCCATAGCATTACCGCCGTTGCCATCTATCGGGTCACTGCCATCTATCGGGCGTGCCATGTACTGGTTATAGCGGTATCTACACTAGTTTCGCTACAGTCCGCTAGAGAGCGTCAAGAATAATAACAAAAATCCAATTCAGTGCAGTCGTATTGCACAAGTGGGGAAGATTTGGGAAGCGGGAAGGGGGGTTAAGTTGAAGGGGGCCGGGCACTTCTGACGATCAAGCGTCGCACTAAAACCGTACCGTTACACTTTTTGCCGGCTGACTCTCGCCGCGCGTAACCCCGGTAAAAGAGCTTCGCTCCAATAATGACTGGCAAAAAGTGACAGATAAATCCCTTTTATCACTTGACTATTGCATGACAAGTATTTTTCCCCTAACGATTACGATAAATCATGAAGCCATTCTTCATAGTATTTCAAGATATAACAGTCTTCTGTACTTTTTATTAGCCAGATATAGATTATTATTATTGATATCTTTGTTTTTTCGCGCGGGTTCCAAATGAACGCATGACCTCCACTCTGCACCGTATGGTCAAGCATGTCTGCTACTATACGCGAAAGCACTGCGCTATCGCAATTTCCACGCAAAACGCGCCGCGGCGCTAGTTAGTGACAGCTGACAGCTCACCAGGCGAGGTTGTCAGTGCGGCATCCCGCCTATCGTACCTTACAATAACGCGCGCGTAGGAAATCTCGCCGCAATCGCAATTCGAAATCTTCGTTGCATTGCAAATTTCAGTGTTTTTATTGCAGGCTAGAATGTCGTTCGACGTGTGTTTAACGAAGACAATACATACAAAGTTGAATATTTTCCGTACCTGAACTGGAGTGTATTTTTTCTACAAAACACAGTGTGCCTTGCGATGTGTCCTTAGTGCTGCTGACTCAGTGACCAAATTAGTTTTTTACAAGTTAGAGAATATGTCATATCCTGTCCATCCCGGTGGGAACAAGCCGCTCGGCGCTAGGAGGCAAAAGACTGACCTGCATATCCTGGAACCGGTGGTAATGCGGTCCTCCAGTCCATGTCGGATACCTTCACCAAATCGAACGCTCAAGGCTCAACAATATAGGTATGCGTGTTTAATTTCTTTAGTTTGAGGCACCGGGGAATTTATAAAATGCATATTCAATCCAATGACTCCCTCAGAAAACTTGAATGCCTTATAACACTTTAGGGTCAATAATGGCCGTTAGGCTCCCCGCACCCGAACGGTACCGAAATAAATTAAAAGAAAGATTTGATCTGAAAAACGCGTTTCGTACGAAATCAAATGCGAGACGCGACAAAAGAGAGTGATGGCGAAATCGTAATCCTGGCCCCGCGGGATAGGATAGGGACTACTCTTTCGCTGAACCGCGATGACAGCACCGTTCCTCCGATCCTGGACCCGGGAAATGGTTTCCCGACGAACCCACCTCGCTTGAAAGTTTGCTGCCGGGGACGGATTTAGCAGCGCAAGTCATAGACTCCAGCGAGGACGAATAAAACCCGAGATGTCCTTAATCTTCGGTGGCGAGGTTCATATAGATTGCCCCCTGGGCAGATCGATTATCGCCGCTCCGTTAGGCCTTCTTTAGATCCCATAATCCCTACATTCACAGAATCATCAGAATCAGGGACGTTCACGCGACTCCTCAAACAAGCAAAGGACAAGGTGGTAGAGGATCCACTGGGGAAAAGACTGGAAAACTTTATGCGGGTATTTTTGACCGCTTGGTCCTCGTTAAAAATACGCTCAAACACAGAAAACTCCCAGTCGTACGATTTCAAATTATTCTTGACGTTCCCGCCCTACTCACCGTAGCCGGGATAAGGCGACAGGATTGCCAACCGCTCGGGGATTCGCGGAAACGGAACTGTGTGCCGCTGCACAGACAGAACGTGTCGGCTCAAATTTGAATAGCCAGTGCTCGCCTTCTCTCCAGACCGCTGCACTTGCGACTCGAACGACCGCAGCACTAGTCTACTTTCGTAGAGACCACCTATCAACAACATATTTATTTCCGATCCCCTACTCACGCCTCAGGGCCCTCGAACCACGCTATTTACCAGAGCGCCGACTAGAGCTGCGACGAGAGGCGATCGAACCCTAGCGTTTTAGCTTTGATTTCGATTTTTCAAGCTGGCAAGGTTGCGTTTGATTTAATCAAATGGCGAGCTCACTATATCGAGCTCTCAAATATCAGCTCGCTAAACATGGCAATTCTTTGTTTTCACACAGGATCGATATTTGTGCGCGATTTATGTATTTAGGACGACGCGAATTCGCAATGTCGTCCGGAAAGCAACAGCCTCTAAAAAATGTCTTCGCGTGTATAGTTTGCTGAAGACGTTGAAACAGAGGCCCAATATTCACAATGAAAGCAGCCACTGGAGCCAAGACCGAAAAAAGCCCGTTAAGTTCGGTCGATGTGAAGGTTCTCCTTACTGCATTTCTTTGATTACAAGGGCATAGTACATCATGAATTCTTGCTAAGAGGACCTATGATGAATATCTAAGGAGTATTGCCTTGAAGTTTTATGACGATTGCATGAGGATATCTGTCTTAAATGATCAGAATTATGGGCCAACAACTCTGATGGATTTCTCATCACAATACACATGTTCCCGATTTATTGTTTATTCGTTCGTTTTTGACCAATTTGACCAAAAACAAGACCACAGTGCTACAACGCTCAATGTCATTTCTTTCTATTACCGAAGATTTAAAAAATATTGAAAGGACCACGTTTTAACACCATAGAAAAGATAAAACAAAAATTGCGTTCCTTAGGTATTTTGAACAATGCAATGGAAACCACATTGATAAAAGGGTGTCAATGTTACTCAAACTAACGCCCAAATAAGACACATGAATGTTTATAACGATACTTATATTTACAAGCTTTCTAGTACTTAGTATCGTTTGTATATTATTTATGCGTTGGTTTGCACAGGATTAAAAAGAAATTGCTTGTTTTGCCTTACAGAATAGCAGTAATTATGCAATTACGACAAGCTTTTTCCGTTAGCTCCGAAGCATGAAAGAATGACGTATATTTCATTAAGCTCCGAAGCATGAAAGAATGACCAAAATAATAATTAACTTGAGAAAGCAAATAAGAAATGTGATTAATAGATATGCGTTAGAATAAGACAAGATAACAAATTGACACTTCCCGTGAGAGTTATTTTACGCGACCATTAATTACGTGAATTTAAAATGGGGGTGGAGGGGTCTGGGGATAATCTCAAGAATCTCACTTAAAAGGGCGGGGGGTCAATGAAAATCTCTCGTCAAGTTTTTAATTCAGAAAATATACATATTAAAACATATGAAATATTTTGTATTACAAAAACAACCCCGGGCATAGACAATATTAAATCACCTAGATTTTAAACACGCCAAAGATGACGGACCCGCTTTGCTTTTATTCTTAAATATACAACTAATATTTTTTTTTAGTTTATTCTTTTATTTTAAAAAAAAGAGACATAACTAATACAAAAAACAAAACAAAATCATTTAATATATTCCCACAAATATATTTTACTACAATTATTGGGTATTTAGTGGTATGAATCAAAATACATGAACATGTACATATTTTGGCATATTTGAACATGTATTTTGACATTTTGAATACATGAACAATAAATTCATTTAAGTAAAAATTATAAGGTAACTCTCACGCGAGGGGGAGGGGGTCCCCCACTCGCCAATGGAGAGGGGGGTGAGAGTCAAATAAAAAAAAAGTCACGTAATTAATGGACGCTCCCTTAGAATTATTGCAAATAATTCTGATATAAATATAATATACGGATGTACGATGTAAACAAGCATTGATACCGCAATAGCGAGAAGTCCATGGACGAAATTCAGCAAAAAAGATCAAAATGGCTTTTCCTTTATCACGATTTCCAACCCCTTTCGTCAAGGATTCGTCGACTTATTGACTTATAAATTGAAACTAGAATATGGTATTTTAAAAATCGGATTATGGTATTTTAAAAATCGGATTATGTACTAATTTTCGCTCATATTTATTGATAGTTTTCGTAACATATAGATGATAATTAAATAAACTTTCATCACATGAAAAATGATACCTTTATCTAACAATTCATATCATATGTGGTTGAAAATGTTGTTATTATACCTTTTATTTTGATGATGTTTAAGATAGTACCCCTCTAACACAATATGACAGCTTTGAATTTTAAAAAACTTCTTTTTAGTGCAATAATGATAGCAATTGTACCCAAATAGAATACTAAACGCATAATAGTATGAAAATTACGCGAAACCCCCTTTCACTAGCGATTGGATAAGAGATTACTTGCTGTAATTATGTATTACGTGTTGTCTGTTTTCTTCAACACTTAGTTTTTCGCTGTGTGGCAATTGTGCTCGAATGGTGCATATTTAAATAATATTCAGATTGTCGCAATGAGTACAATTTCGACGCGAAGTAATGATCTGAAGGCTTTCTCTAGCTGTAGATTAATGCGAGTTTCATTTTATCACTGTTACAATATTCATGGCGCTAAGTATAGGGTGGCTTAAAACGTCAATTTTTTTTTCTCGAAAACCACGCCCTACAGTCAAAAAGTGCAAGAAATTAAAGTGGACTATATTTTCTACGAGTTCTTCATAACTTATAACGTTGCAACTTATATTTTTTTATAACGGAAGTATTACATTTTTCTTATAGTTTATCATAACATTAGCACTAAATACGGCGATCAAATTGATTATTCTGGTAGAAATTTACTATTTAATTATTCTTTAGGCATTCATAATCAAAATAATTACAGATTTACAATTACAGTATAAGTTATTTAAACACAGTTTAGTCATGTAAGTGTATTATTTAAGCGTAATGAGACGCGAACTCATTACGGGCATCCTGAAAACCAGGTCAATTGAGGATGTACCAATCGACAACTGATTTGGACAATAATTGTAGTAAACTTTGTAATAATTATAATAGATATTATAATTATCTAGATAGATATTAATATAAATTTATTAATATTATTATTGGAATTACCGTTTTAACGGTTGGTTCGTATGAATGCAAAGGTGCATTGATTTTATTGGAGAGTACTGTGAAGAAGAATTTAGTATTTTTCAGTTAAGGATGATAAAGAACAACTTTGGATTTGAGACTATACTCGGGCGAACTCGTGACCCCGAGGCGTTTCAACGAACTTTATCGTTATATCGCCCCGAGATGAAACGTACGGAATTCGGACAGTACATATCCACAATTCAGCTACGCAACTACTCGTGAGAGTCTAACTCCTCACAACAAGGCACTGGAAATCGTCGAACCCAGTGGGACATCCTCGCGTCCTCACTCCCATATGTGGTCAGATTTCTCCGACCTCCCGTCTGGTAACAGCTACGAAGTGCGCGTTCTTCTACCTTATGTATTAAGCCGCAATTCCTCACTGGAACATGTCATGGATACGAGACGCCCTTTACTCGGTTTGTCACCCGAGATCGGATGGCCAACGTATCATTTCTAAGGATAGATAGCATAAGCTATCTAACTACCCCCGCTTTCTTAGGTCGCATTGCGCTTCCAAACTCCCCCGGCTATTCGTTGTTGAGTAAAGGCCGGAAGACCAACCAGTGTATCAAACAACCATCCATCCGAAGTTTTCAACGAGTGCATAATGCCGCATTACCGAGATACACTTGGATCAGACCAGTCAATAATTGCATATATCCGAGAGTAGAGGGCCCCTCTCCAGAGAGGTTGTTAAGCAAAGGCCGGCATGCCGACCAGTGCTCAGACATCCAGGACCGCCCGAGGTGTTCCTTCAGATCAGCCGTCAGTCCCTCTTCGGGGAGGCTGCCAGATGGGAGCTGAGTCGTGAGTCGGGCCGACTATGATAGGCAGAGTTTGGCCATTAGACCCGAGCTGCACGACTACATTAGGCTCCTAATGACAATAACATTAAAAATACACTAGGGGGTCGGCAGATACAAAAATATAATATTGATAGAGGACGCATTCAGTTATAAACCGATATTCAGTGCGCCCTATTGGAGTAGTTGGATATGTGTAGAGGAGATGCTAGGACCGATGTGTTGGAGATTGTTTAATATATCTTTTTTAAACTCAGTACTAAAAGCTCCTGAGGACTTGGATCTGATCCATGTTCCATGATCCATGTTTGCCGTTTTTCCCATTCCCGACCATGTCGGTGTGCTTTATGCATGAATACAATTTCATATCCGAAACCGTCGGATTCTCTACGATGGATTAGACACGCCCAAAATAAAATTCCCTGCGTATTTGCTAATTTTAAATTTTGAGTCATCCATCCAAACGATGCAATCTAGCTTATAAAACAATAGTGCTATCACATACAATGCCATATTTTATTTTGATTAAAATGAACGTGTATGACCTTACGATATGCGAGTATAATGTATATGGCATAGGTTTTTTGTCGTAATCTGCCCAATGTCGAATTAGTCATCACTTTACCACGTTTAGGCGGAGAAAAATAGGTCATATCTAACCACCGAAGGAAAAAGCACGCCAGTCATAAAACTCCTAGTACCGACAAATTTACGGGAAGAGTTTTTTAGTTTGTTGTAAAATATAAAAGAGGCGGTTCTGTTTTAATGCTTTAATTGTGTTGCATGTTTAACTCGATTTTTTACTACGGCTCGCGAAATTATTTATTTTGTTAAAAATATACAGGATTTACATAAAATAAGTATAAACATAATCTTTAACGATACAGTAGCGAATGATGTTTTAAATTATAAACAATATATTATTAACGAACAAAGAATATTCTCATAATACAAATGAAACAGAAAGGATACAAAAAATAAGAAGAAGAATAAAGAATTTTAAATTTAGAGGTAATGCCGCTGTTTGTGTGTATACGGATGTTGGTATATTGGTGTTGGTTTGTGTTAAATGATTGAACGTACGCACATGTGCGCGTGTATGTGCGCGTTTCTGTATGGTGTTTATGCACGAGTGAATTTGGGAATGTGTGATGCTAATTCAATTTAGTGTTATCTCCAGCTTCTCTATACCTTTTCTCGTACCTCCTCAAGGACCAATTACTGTATTGGTTAAATATGTATATTTCGTCAAAGTCTACATTCTATGAATGCATAGCCCGTGACAATAACGAATTGGCACCATAGTTTGTGTTACACCTTGTTACGTGAAAAGTTAAATGATCGTACGTGCGCGAGTCGGGACGGGCGCTCGTATGCTCAGCCTACTTTGGAAATATGGACTATCCAAACAAGAATGTAATATTTTATATAAAAGCGGCATCTATAATGCTGTTCGCCTGTCCTCCAATGTCTCTAAACCATAGCGTTGCAATGACAAGCCGGTAGAAAATTAGCGTAAATGTAGGTAACGAATAAACCGATTTTGAATACTGTCAATCCTCGGCTTGTATGTAGTACTCGTATAATAATGCAGAGACCAACTGCTAGAAGCATATTCAAGCAAGCTACGCACGTTGTGACATCAACCTCCCTCAAAGAATGTTTAATACTAAAAGGTCTACAAATTCTCATAATAAAACCGAGGGGCCGAGTATATGTGTTTATCCAATAAAAGCTTGCGATCGAAGATAACTCCTAGATCGCGGACTCGATCTACTTCCATATGCCAATTTTATACTGATGATGTATGTTTCCGTGAACACTAAAGAATTTCACACGATGTGAAATATATTAACAATTATCACTTCTACCAATAAAATATTCAAAAACATGGCCTCCGTTGTTAATAAAACAAAGAAACGCCTTTTTGACACGTCATAATCAAATACAACTAGACATAAGTGTTTATTATCGCCGCCTAACAAAATATATGCATATACTCGAACAACTTATGCACGTACCCGCTAAAATTAAAATAAATACATAGACAAGTGATTAGAAGCATTGTATGTAGCTGTATATTTTAACGTCAGAAGGCTTACTCGTAAGTCTCCCTTACAGAATCCTTACAGAAGGATTTCCCGGCAGTGTAACGTACAAAATGCTTACTTTGCGATTTTTTCATATTTTCACCAAAACAATTATTTAGTGCTTTTTTCCCCTTGAATGGCTAGATATTTTCGCGATGCAAAAGCGACCATGACCGAAGTTTTAATGCGAGTTTTATTCAGATTTTTATAAAATGTTTCATAACAACTTGATTTCAATTCACATGACATGATGTACAGGCCGCGTCAACAATTTCGAACCTCTACTTCTAAAGCGGTATCCCTAACTGGTATGTAGCGGATACGGGGCGGCCTTTGCTCGGCAACTCTCGCCCGAGATCGGATGGCCCACACTATCATATCTATGGATAAGCATTATAGGTACCTACTCCTTCAGAATCAGTCAGTGACAACACATAGACAACAATCAGTGTGTGCCAGCTGATCTGAAGGTGCAGGTAGCGGCTATCGCATATCTCACTAGTGGTCGCTGTAAGTTGTGTCGCGTAAGAAAGCTGTACCTACTAATTTTTCATAAAATAATATTTTTTTAATGAAAAAAAAAAACTATAGTGCAAGTACTACTGACCATCATCAGCAATTGGTGTGTGAGAAAAGAAGCGGGAATGCCGCAAATATGAAAACAGCTACTTGGATTTTTGCTTCACTTCAATAGAAGTCAACGATGAAAAGAGACCACAGTTTGTGATTTGACGTTCTATCATTCGATAGTATGAACCCAAGTATGTTGAGGCGGTATTTAGAAAAAACGTATACCAATATAGTCGACAGACCACGTGAATATTTTCGTAAAGGACATATGTGCACCCACACAAACATGTTTTCATTAAACAAACGCCAGTGTCAGACAATGCCTTAATGGCTTCATTCAAGGTGGCATATAGATTAGTGAAGTGCAAAAAGACCCACACTATCTATGGGAAACTTATTCTACCAGCTGCTGAAGACATGGCTAATACAATTAGCCAAACTCTTTTTTGTAACAAGTATTATTGTTTTCAGTATGTGACTATTTTTTTAAGAAACATCTTTACCTACACGTTATTACATGTCTATTAGCTTACGATGTATCTTTTTATATAATGAGGTGTTGATTGTATATTCAGAGCTTCTCTATATTAATGAACTATTACAAAGTGGTCATTGGGTTATAAAATCTAATAATGGAACAAATAACCTGTGATGATGATTACAAATAGGTCCAAGGAACTCCCGAGTCTGACCATTATCCAGAGAAGCCATATGAATCTTCTGCGGTAAGAATACTCTGCAATGTGTACCTATCCCATAAATTGTATTGTGAATATATA
>JAOPUG010000276.1:27950014-27960110 GCA_027564375.1 Micropterix facetella | reverse complement strand
AGTGGGGCCGGTTTAATTTACGACCCACTAAGAAATCGCCTAGAAGGTGACAAAGCCGCAAAGCTGTTGTTCATCAGTACAACTTACCTCTTTTGAATTTTGATTACCAGTGATCATTAATAGGTTACAGTGTTTTTTTTTCAATAATAAATGTTTAGCTGATTGAACCTTTTCTTAATTATTTTCCACCTCTACTTCCGCGTCCGTTAAACCTCCGCATCCACGGAGGGCAAGCTTTGCACCTCCGCTTCCGCATCCGCCTCCGCTAAGGCGACCTCCGTTACATCACTATTTTGATTATATTAATTCTTCTCAGGAAGAACGTCATTAAGTGCATTTTTTGAGGATAAAGTGAGTACACAACTTTTTTCTTTTCTATCAGAAACAATGACCCAATCTCTTTGTGACAAATTCACGATAAAAAAATCATGTTTATGCTTTATTTATTTTAATGAAATGTCATATTGTGTGATGAGACATTATTTGTGAAAAAGGGGGAAACAAACATACTTCTTAATATATCAAACAATGACATCAATTTGCTGTGACAATGTAGATTATAAAAATTTGATCATATTACCCTAACTATTATCATAACAACGGATGGGAGGGGATAGTGTCATTGTTTGTGATAATATAATTAGCTATTCTGTGTCACATTTCAACATGAGACATTGTTTATGTTAAACCGTGAACAAAAATATACATAATTTTAAAATAATAACATTTTCTATTTTATAATAATAATATGTTTTATGAAATTTTATTTAGTTAGTATAACTAGAGGGCTAAAGTTGTTGTTGGGTTAAGTTTTGTTACTGTGATTATTTAAAGAAAATACCTAAGTACGTTCGCTAAATAATGTCAGTAGTTTATGGTATTTCAATGCATGTTGCCACATGGCATTTGCCAGGATATTTGTACTCTATTGTTAAAGTATTAAGTGTTCACTTTTAGACTGCACTCCAACTGGTTTCCCATCGGAGAATGACGACATGGGACGTAAATCCAAGAGTGCGTGCGCGGCAGTCCAGTGGGAAATTGTCTTGGAGTGATTCTCGGACGAAGTTACTGCTTAAGTTAGCAAGACAATGCGACGATTCTTCCGAAAAAAACACATCGCATTCTGCAATTTTATCGAAAGATGTACAATTTAATGGTATGTAAAAGATTTATTTCTAATTTAATCTATTTGAATCTACAAAACATTATGCAAAGGAACAAAATGCCATGATTACCTGTCTATTTAGTTACTTGTTGCAAGTTTACTAGTGAAATGTAAATAATATGTTTTTCCCTTTCTGTTGCAGACCAGACTGAAACTGATAATAACGAAAACCAGTCTTCTAATACAGTTTTTGCTGTAGTCGTTCCTGATGTGGCAGTTCCAGACGGTGGAGCAGACAACGATCCCATGTTGCAAGGTAGCTACAAAATTTCACGATTACTTGCTTATTTAGTTAAATACAAGTACTTATTGCGAGTGCATTACTGCCTTACACTTTATTCCTTTCTTTTATAGACCAGACCGAAACTGATAACAATGAAAGCCAGCCCCCTGACACAGTTCTTGCTGTAGTCGTTCCTGATATGGCAGTTCCAGGAGCTGGTACAGACAACGACCCCATTTTGCAAGGTAGCTACACAATTTCACGATTGCTTGCTTATTTATTTAGGTACTTATTGCGAATGCATTACTGCAATCGACATAAAATTTGTTCCTTTCTTTGCAGACCACACCGAAATCGACAACAGTACAAGCCAGCCCCCTGACACAATTCTTGCTGTATTCGTTCCTGATGTGGCAGTTCCAGATAGTGGAGCAGACAACGATCCCATATTGCAAGGTAGTTACAAAATTGCACGATTGCTTGCTTATTTAGTTAGGTACTTATTTCGAGGGCATTGCTGCAATGGACATACACTTTATCGCTTTCTTTTACAGCCCAGACCGAAACTGATTATAACAAAAACCAGTCCCCTAACACAGTTCTTGTTGTAGTCATTCCTGGTGTTGCAGTCCCAGAGGGTGGACCAGACGTATCATCTTTCTCATTTACTTACCACACGGAAAATTAATTATTAATGCAAATTCCAATTTAATTTGCTAATAAGTCGGTCAGTTTACATTGTTAAATTTTGTTACAGAAGCAGATAAATTTCAAGAATTTATTGGAGATTATTCTTCAGACGACAGCGTCAAAGACCCAGGATACGTTTTACCCCGGTATAGTCAGAATTCATCGAGCTCGTGTGATTCAAATTCTAGTGATTCGAGTTCGAGCGACTCCACGTCATCTGATGAAGAAGAGGAAACACCAGCGCCAAAAAATAATATTGAGATTCAAGTAAATGCAACAAATCCTAGCGACAATGTGCCCGAATGGGAGTCACCGAAAAAAAGAGGTCGTAAAAGAAAACCAGAGCCAGAGTCAAGCAAAAAATCTGTGGCGAAGCGAATGAGAAATAAAGGACAGTCTTATATTTCCAATTCGAAAACAAATAAAAAGATTGTTCCTGAAAAACAAATGGGAGCTTCCTGCACAGAAAAATGCAAGCTTACGTGTTACCAAAACATATCTGAAGTAGTACGAAGCAGTATTTTCAAGACCTTTTGGGTTACTGGAGATTTCAGAGACAAAGGGAATTTATATCGGCTAATATGACTGTTCTTGAACCAAAACCATCGTTCAGAATACCAGGAAGTACTCGAACGCCTAATAATGCATTTTACTTTACAGTAAACGGGGATAAAAATTCGAGTGTAAACCATTTTTTCGGACAACGTTGGCAATAACAGTCAGACCATCAGAACGGTAATCTCGATAAGAAAGGATTCCCCCGGAAACATACTGCAAGCTGGTCTTCGTGGTAGACATGGAAATCATAAAAGAGTCAGCGAAGAAATATCAAATGGAATTCGTAATCACATTCAGACAATACCTTGGATTGAGAGCCACTATTGTCGAGCAGACTCCGCTCGCGAGTATATCGACGGCAGCAAAACTGTAGCTGAATTGCACCGAGATTATGTCAGCGATTGTAAAGAGAGTAATGCTCCATATGGAAATTACGTTATGTATCATCGTATTTTTAATACGGAGTTTAACATTGCCTTCTTTCAGCCCAAGAAATACAAAGGTGAAGATTGCACAGCGTATAATAATGCAAGTACCAATGATCGCCAAAGACTGCAGGCTCAATACAAAACACACTTGTTTGAAAAAATTCTGTCCCGTAACGAAAAAAAATAGGGAAAAATCAGGAGGAAGATTCTCTTCTTGTTTTTGTCTGATCTGCAAGCAACTATGCCTTGCCCACGTGGCAACGTACCCAGTTTGTATTACATTTCAAAAGTCAACAACTACAATTTCACTATTAGCAACCTGAAAACGAACCATGTCCATTGCCATTTTTGGCAAGATGGAGAAGGTAACCGAGGTGTGAATGAAATTGGCTCGTGTGTATACACATTTTTACAGAAATTAAATGATGAAGCAAGAAGCGAAAAAAAACTGGATATAGTTTTTTACTCCGATAACTGTTGTCGCCAACAAAAAAATCACTACATCATTGGTCTGTACATCCAAACCTTATCGGAATTTGGATTCATAAATAGCATAACTCACAAATTTCTCATAAAAGGCCACACACAAAATGAAGGCGATAGCGCCCACTCTCTAATAGAGAGGAATGTCAAAAGATCTCTTAAGTATGGGGCTATCTCTACTCCATACCAATATGTGGATATAATACGAAAGTCTAAAGTAAACGGAGAAAAATTCACAGTTAATGAATTAATGGATGATAATTTCTATGATATAAAATCTATAACTTCAAAAATCGGAAAAAAAACTACTCAAAAACTACAGAAAACGAAACCTTGAAAATAACCGATATCAAAATCATCAAAGTTTCTCAAGAAAATCCAAAATCATTATTATTCAGACTTTCTACGCTGACACTGCTACAACTAAAACAATACGACGACCTAAACTGCATACAAATACAGCTACTTCGCCACGTCTACAAACAGTTTATAAGAACAGCCTTCCAGTACCAGAAAAAAAAGAAGTGGACAAAGGCCTAGTGGACAAAGGAATCATCCCGTGATTCTATACAGAATTTGTAAGATTTCCGTCAATTGAGCATAAAATTATATGATTAATGTAACGAATGATTAATGTTGATAAATAAAATGCAAATAAAGAGATTGTTGTAATTTTAATTACTAAGTATCTGCTTCACTTGTCTCAAGATTAGGGAAATAATGCAAGTATTTACTTACTTATTCAATTTTACTTTTCGGGAATAAGGTTACAAGTGTGGTATTATTGGAAATTGGAAAATGGAATATTTAATTTATAGGAGTTTAGTATTATTGGAAATTAAAATTATATTATAAATAAATTCGTGATTAGATTGTACATCGTAATAAAAAGACAAATTTTAAATTAACGTAATTATCTTCGAGTTATCTCTCACTGTTTACGTGCATTTTCTTTAAAGCGCTCTCCTGGAAATTTTACTTTTATTGGTTTGTGACACCTGTCTCGAGAAGCAGCGATATATCAACTGTCAAAACTGCCAACATAACATTTGGCTGCGTTCAGGTTATCAGCCACATAGGCCACGTTTACACTTGTATCAATATTTATGGCAAGACTAGGTATTAAGTCCTCTTACTTATAAAGTTGCAAAAAAAAAACTAAAAAATTTGTATGAAAAATATATATTTAATTAATGTAAATACTGATGCCTATTATCTATGCAAGCTTGCTATTTTAAGCGGTACTACTGTAAAACTTTTCACACAAATACTGCTGTAAACCTCTGATGTGAAATTCTTGTGGAGAGCAGTCAATGAGAACTTAGAAGGCGTTTTTCAGTGATTCCTCTATAAAAAGTTAACTGAATTCCAAAAAAAGTAGAAGTTTGTTAAAGCAAGTTCTGGCGAATACAATGGGTGGCAGTCTCCAGTCGGAACTCCTGTAACTTTGCAACTATTTTTTAACACCGGTTTAGGATCTCATATGAAAAAATAATGCAAATTTTCAATTTTCCGATGATTCCGCCCTCGTATGTCATGGATTTCTAGCCCGATGTAGGACTTCAGTGTTTCTAATGCGATCCAACCAGTGGATGTTCACGATCTCCCGGAGGAATCGCAAATGGGATCTGTCGCGAATTTGTTTCCGATATAAGGAATATAGGAGATTCTCCTATATTCACATTTCTGAGGAATATAGGAGATTCAGAAGTACAATAACCATGTATACCGTGTTGCTGTCAGAGCCACGGGCGAATCTGTCACCTCAGGGTGTTTCAACGAACTATATCGTTATGTCACCCTGAGATTAACACAGAGATTTGAGACGAAGGACGATCGATGTACCCAACGTCACCAACAGCCCGTGAGAGTCCAACTCCTAACCGCAAGGCGCTGGAAATGTTCAAACCCAGTGGAAACCCTCACGCCCTCACTACCAGATGTCAAATCTCTCCGACCTGCCATCTGGTCGCAGGTTCAAAGTCACTTGGACGGCCTCTATCTGATGTAATAACGCGGTATTCCATAACTCGGAAATATTGCGACCCGAGGAGTCCTTTACTCAGCGTAGTCACCCGAGACCGGGTGGCCAAAGGGTAATTTCTAAGGATAGGTGACATCAGGTCAACATCTACCCCTACGTCTTAGGGAAAATACATTCCCAAACCTCTCCGGGTCTCTGCCGATTGAGCAACATGGCCAGTAAACTGACCAGTGCATCAGCTACCCAGTTCCTCCCGAGGTTCCGTCCCCAGATCTGCACAGCGGTTTCACCGGGTTGGTCACTCTTCGAGGAGGCTCCCGGATAGGAGCTGCTTCATTAGTTGGGCTGACCGAGTGGACAGCTTGGGTCATCAGACCCAAGCTGCAACGGAACCATCTGGAACCATGTATACAGAAATTTTCATCAGTAACTTGATGTCATGCGAGTGGTAAACAATGGATTTAAGTTTGCTGAAAGCAGCTGAAGCAGCACCACTCCTACCATTTATTTCAGCGTCAATGTCGCATTTCGATATTATTATGTTTCCTAGAAAACATATACTATGAACTTACCGAACAGTAATCAGTCGAACGGCATTACTGAGTCGGGGACAAATGCCACAATGCTCCCTCTCTTCAACGACGGCTGTCAGAATAAGTTGTATAGGTTTCAGCTGAACCCATTGTACTGCTCCAACATCAGTATTCACCAAGTTTGTATCCCAAAAACCACCGTATTCCAAAATCTACATAGATAAGAATTTGGAAGATATTAGTTAGGTATTTATTCCGACCTAATCGATTAACGACCACAAATCTATTCATTTGTGTGACCGGTTACTTGGATAACACATCAAGGGGGGGCATGTGAATGTTGTGTATTTGGATTTCAAGAAGGACTTTGGCAGGGTCGATAATGATGCATTACTATGAGAAATGGCTGCTGCTGGGTTCTCAAGTAAAATTTGAAAATTCTTCGCAAATTACTTGGGAGGCCAGCATCAGTTCGTAAAATGTCATTTTGATTCCAACCTACAACACTCAATCTGGATTCAGCCGAGAATCAAACATGGGGCCTTGTTATTCAACTTATTTGTTAATAATTTGCGTAAAGTTGTGACATCAATATAATGTCTAATGTTTGTTGATGATTTTTTTCTGGCATGATGATTTTCATATTATAGTCAAATACAATGATTTTAAGCAATAAAGGTTATTCTGAACGTTCAAGTTTACAGAAATGCAATGTTTAGCATCCCTCGTGTCTTGTTTGCATAACAGAGACTAGGTGATCTGAAAGTGAAAGTAGCTTGTCAGGATCAGAGGAGTTTATTTATTGAGGGTCTACTCTACAAGTAGATTGTATTCAGGGGTGAACCTTCACAAAAAGGATTTTTTACCTGTAGCAAAAACGACTGCACAGGACTTGATCCCCACTCATCGACAAATGATCTGTGCAGGGATTTTACAATGAGTATTACTTTTCCGCCCTTGGATGATTTACTTGCAACATATCTGGATGAAGATGATAGAACTGCCATATTCTGTGGAAAAAAATTACTAGTAAAATATTGTGATATATCCAGACAAATAATTGAGCGAGCAGAGCGAGGACACTGTTTCAACATGACCAGGGACGAACGTTTGGCATTTCGTCTATTTGTTTGTTATGCAATTATAACTAAACGCATTGTCGGATTTTCTTCAAATTTCGGATGAATGTTTCATGAAGTGGTTAAAATTACATAATATAATATGGAAGGGAGAGGGTAGGGGTAAGGGGTTGTGGTGAGGGGGGGGGGGGGTGAATAGATAAAAAAATCAATATAATCATGTGACAACAAAATGAAAAATAATATATTTTTTATAAAATTATATATGCAATATGGAGGGGAGTGGAGATAAATAGAAATATTCCATTTCAAAATGATGGCCGTTTGAATGGTTTTGGTATACGCAATGACTGTTAGTAATAGTAATAAAAACACAGAACTACTAGTAATAAAAATATTTTGTTTAGTTGACCGAGCGGAGCAAGATCACTGTTTCAAATCGGATGGTGATGACCGATTGGCATCTTATCTGTTTGTTATTTTGTTCGGAGGGTGGGGGTGAGCAAAATAATATTTTGGATCTTATTCGTATCGAAAAATGTATATAAAAAGATGAGGGCTAAATATAGCTTTATTAATTTACATTTAAAGAGACGACATAATCTTTTTAGGGGGTCGGAGTGGTGTTGGAGGGGAAGGGGAGGTTTTAGTATCATAGTTTTGCGAGTTTGCAGTTCGTCGGAATGAAACTCGCGATTATATTTTTCTGCCAGAGATATTTGAAAGATATTGTTTATTCTTATTGTACAGAGTTCAAAATGAATAATGGGATAACTTTCAAATATCTCTGGAAGAAAAAGATAATCGCAAATTTCATTCCGACGAACTGCAAACTCGCGAAACTGGTGACCCGACTAAGAGAACATAAGAATCGCCGGAATATCGACGGCAGGGACCTGAAGATTCAAGCTATCTACACTGGAACCAATGAGCAACACGGACACAGACTTCGGCAGCCGCTCAATGGACCAAAAAGAAACACGGAGATCTTCGCAAACAATGACCTCAGACGACACATTCTCGAACACCCAAAACGAGAGACGAGCCCGCACGCGACATGGCACTAATAAGCATCAAAGCAAAAATAGCAACATTGTGGCCGCTACTACTAACACTATGGTTTGCACACTTCAAAAGTATCCTGGGACCGCAAAAACGAAGCAAACTTGAGCGCTTCAACTGCGTGATACCACTACTGGACCAAGCAAAACTTCAGGAGGTAGGCGACAAAATACTGCTACCACCTACCCACAAGAAGTACGAAGCGGTAAAAAACAAGCTGATCAGCATATTTGGAGAAACAGAAACACAACAATTGAGAAAACTGCTGCACGAGAGCGAAACTGCTGCTGGGCAACGGTACAAATATTGCTATCCGACGAAAATTAGCAGGTACATTGCAGCGAGATGACTGGATCAAATCCAGCACATTTCCAGTGGCGCCTTCTTAGTGAAGTGAATTTACTTGCCGGCGGTGTCGATAATATTTTGTTGTTATAAATATGTTCTGAATAAATCTCTCGTCTGAGACACTGACTTGTTGTGCACATTATTTATGTTGTCTATCCTGCGTTTGCTTCCTCGCCCAGCATTGCACCGAGCTGGTTCCGGGGGCGTCCTTGCACTGTGACGCTTCCTCCTGTTTCTCTCTCCTTTCTCTGTTTGTGCTGGTGTCATTTGTAGTGTCGTTACAATAGTATATGATATATGCCATGTGAATTACATTTGAGACTTAATGCATCTCAAATATTTTATAAGTTTAGGGAGGGATGTGTAACAGAACTAGAGATTAGTATATTTAAGAAGACAGGACTTACTTGTTTTAGTGCTTCAATTATATGATGCGGCTGCAAAATTGGAGTGCATTTAAGACTGACAACAGTTGCTCCGCTGCTATACTTTGAGATATGATCAATTATAATGCTGAAAGTAAACAAAATATTAATCATAATCATATATTTGTCTTAAATACTCGTAGTTAACTAGTAGTTACAAATAGATAAATCACAGTAGTTTAAATAGTATTTTTGGCCCGCCTATAGTTTTACGTAGGACGGGCCATATAGTCTGAAGCATGCTGTGCGTCTGTCTCTATGTCCGAAGACTTCCAGGGTCCGATCTTAACCAAATTTTGTATGCAGCATCCGTGGGTGACCCTAAAGACCACTACATGGCAGCAAATTCGATCCAAGTCGCGCAGGTCACAGTATACAGAGAGTGTGCGTAGGTGCTGCTGCTGGTGCATCCTGGTTTTCTTGGCACGGAGGAGGATCTGACCAAGAGGCAGAGCAAGCATAGCATATATGGCTATGTTTGGAATCGTGGTGATGAGGGAAACTTATTGGAATATGTTTTAAGCCATTTTGGATAAGCCAGTTTGGATTACCAATTACCGGACGGGCCAAAGTTTCCAATGTATATCGCTACTTTTCCTGTTATTTCAATAAAATGAGGTAATTATACCAAATATTATACTGAAATCCCTTAAAGGGTAATAATCTAACCTCGAAAATATATGTTTGAGAGAAAACTGATTAAAAATATTAATAAAATTACACAATGTAAACAATATTCAGAAATAAAATAAAGTGTGAAATCGAAGACTTTCGCAGTTGTTTGACATTAAAATTTTCAAAATTCCCATGCGCCGAACCTGCCACCCCCCCACCGTTACAATTAGTAACAGCAACAGCTTGCCTCCTACCAGTCGAACAATGAATGACGATTGACTGCCTTCAGTCTACCCTGGGCAACAGCAGTTGCAACATCGCCGAAACGTCAGGTGTTACAAACTTCATGCAGTAAATTCGTTTTGTCTTATTTATAATAAAATAAAGTCTTTAAAAGCAAACAAAATAATTAACGATATATAATAATCAAAATGAAACAGTAATAAAATCAAAATAGTGATATAAATAGTAATATAAACGACAAAATGTCAATTGGAAAC
>JAOPUG010000276.1:27781381-27800034 GCA_027564375.1 Micropterix facetella | reverse complement strand
AAATGTTACATTAATAGTTAGATAAAGGTTTAAACTTACATATGAATAAAAAAAATATTTAATAATCTTTATATCTTATGACTAATGTAGGCGGAGGAATATCGATGCAAACGAGACAAAATGGCTTTATGTGTTTTATATTATTATGTTTATTTAAAATAACACATCCCTAAAATGACGTGTAAAATAAATGCGAGTTTGCGAAGATTGGAAGATTAGTAACCTAAAAATCAATGTATTGGTTCCTTAACTTTAAGAAAAAATCACCGTTTTGATAAATTGTATAAAAATGGATAGGTACGTACTTCATCAGCGCCTTCTAAGCTCCATTGGATACGACACTGGAATTCTTTGAGAATCTCTTCAGCATCTCGTCGCTGCAGAGGATTCGCAAAGCGGTACATCTCAGCTTGATTCATCCTGCTAATCAAAGAGACGCAATATTAGTCAATATGGCCAGCCGTTAGCTAAACTAGTAAAGGGGAAACCGGAATTCAGATGCAACATAAAATTTTGCTAAGGTAATTATATTAATTTGTATTAAAATGCTATTATCGAGTCATATTTTTTTATTTTATTTTACAATACAAGCAAACTGATCTATATTATATATAACAAAAAGCCTTAATACTAAACAAATAATCGCCATTAAAACGTTTCCAAATATATTATTTATGGTTACATTTAATTATTAAATATTTAATTTAAATAAAATTTAAATGGGAGTTACTTCGGCCCACCCTGCGGGGGTCCGTTTTACAATCATGCGAACAATGTAAGGATATTAAACAGGCCAAAAAACTTTTCTTGACGTTCCACATCCAGACAGACAGACACTTTTTTTGTGGTTTCAATGGACTCTAGGACATGAAATTAAATCGTCCAAAAATGCTTTTCTCGACGTTTCACATGTCCTAGAGCTTATCTAAATCAAAAAATATGTCTGGATGTGTGGATATTGCTTTGCTCGATAACTCGACCTAAATACGTCCGTTTTAAAATTTTCTTTCGCCCATCGATAGTTATGGCAAATGCGCAGAGCCCAGTTGATTTCGGGGTATGTACGACCTACTTATTTTATTAATAATATTTATTTTATTTAAGGACAACCGTTAGTATCCTCTATCGGCCGATGCAGGAACCAACTGAATTCGGGGCGTTGGTGTCATGTATTCGACCCGGCCGCTAGATCGCATAAAAAAAAGAATTTTTAATTTCTTTACACATTTGAATATTCTCATATATTATACATATGAACCTACCCTTGCGTTTTCCCCTTACCAAGTTTTCTAAGTTACGATTAATCGTGTGTGTTTGTCTTATATAAAGTTGATATTAAATAAATCTAAGTAATTTACCTTTATACATTTATAATGGTTTTTTATTTAATCTTGTCAACATTATTGATTAATTAGGAGCTTATTTTTTACAATAAAATAGCAAGTAAGTTAACGTCTGGAAATTTACCATCATATAAATTGCATGCTCTGTATTTAAATGAATTCTGACAAGAATGTGTTTTGGCAAGGGGAAGGCGGAATAATATAGCCGAGCGTATAGATCGAGAGGTAACAATAAAATTGATTTCATCCAATATATCATTAGTATCTATAGCGTTATTTAGAAATTGTGCAGGAAAGCAATATCATTAAATGTCGTAAAATACAATATTTCCATGAATAATATAAACACTGAAACGAAAATATTGTTGGAAGATTTAAGAAAATTGAATGATGTAAGTAATAGCAATAAACCTTTATCAGATTAAATATTTTTTTACAAAAGCGGGCTTATAATATTATAATCCTTAGACAATCTCTTACAGCCAATAGACATTTATTCGTCTCCAATAGACAATCTCTTACAGCCAACCATAGTTTTAATTTGAGAGTTTCCAGAAGTAACTTTAACACAGAGAGCTACTGTACATCTCCGATATTTGGAGGGAGCTGGTTCCATAATTGAGCTACATGGGCAGAGAAGGAAAAACACAAAACGAAGTATTATGACTAGGGATGAAAATGATGTTATTCTGACTTGATCGTAGTGATAGACCACGTATTCCTAGAAGGCGACCTTATCCTTAAGACGAGATGGTAAGGTTGAGCAAATTTTGCAATATGGATATGATATGTAAATTTCTGCTATTACGAATCTACAGCGCTTACATATAGCTGAAATGTTATCATATATCCGCAGGTTAAACGAGAACCTTACACAGACGTACTGTAGTCGCTCTAGCTTATCGAAGTTGCATGCACTAAGGTCTGATTTACATTAGCTGGTAAGATTTTTTGCAATCATCGCAAGCTCAGGTAAACCAGTACTCAATTTCAACGGTTGGCCTTATCATATGGCCAGATTCCGCATATTGTAGTTTATCTAACTACGTACCTAGTTCAATTACAATTATTTAAAGTACTACCCATCCCTGACTGCCGGGTGTAGCCGTCTACAAATAAATTACGTAAAGCTTTTCTTGTATTACAATATGCATATTTAGAATATTATACTTGCCTACAAAGCATATAATATTCTATACTAAGTATAAAAACATATTATCATATTGATATCGTATTATTATGATTGTTCATTTTTGATTGTTTAATATGTTAAACAATCAAAAAATGAAAATAATCAAAACCAAACAATAAACTAAAAATAAAAATATTACATTGTAAAAAAATATATAGTTAATAGTCAACTATAAAACTAATTGAAAATATTGCCAATAACAATCACATGTATAATCCAAATAATTCAAATTATTATAAAAATGGTCCTAAAGGAAGTATTATTTTGCATAGTTGGTTCTAAAAATTCCTCGATATAATAAAATGCATTTTATATTAAAATTCATTTAAATCGATTTGGAAGTCCTGTGATTCTGAATGTCTTTTCCATGATTGAAATAATATGATCCTAAGAATTGGGTACCTTGTCTAGCAGTGTCCAAAATCACGCTTGGTAACAAAGTTTTGTTTATTTCGGGTGTTTTGATTATGAATATCAGAAAATTAATTGTATTTTTCTTAATCCGAGTACATTTCTATTAAAAGTTTATACAAATAAAGTGATGTTAAATTGTTCAAAATTAGGTCTACCATTTTCATTTTATTTAACCTTAGCAATAAATCATATCGCTCTTTTTTGGTAAATAAACAAGGCTTCCCTGTGATATACAGAACAGCTTTCCCAGATCGCAATAGCATAACTCAAATCGCTTCAATGTAAGAAAAATAGATTTCGAAATTTACTGAATGTTTTTCTAACTGTGCGTAATCCTCGCATTGTCTATTCCTCCATGTAAGCCTCCATCTTCTGATATTTCTTCTAACGAATTCGTAAGGCATTTAGCGTGTAGAATATAATAGTATGGCTAATACAGTCAAACGCCTTTGTTAGGTCGCAAAATATGCCGAAGGTATTTGAATTTTGCCGTCATTTTTTCACTAATAAATGATACTAAATCCTTGATCGCCTCATTGTCGATATTCTTTGCCTGTAACCACATTTTAGCTATGTCTTAATACACCATAAGAATGAAAAAATGTATAAGCCTATTTTATATACAGTTTCTATTATTTTAGAAAGGGTAGATACTATTGAAATAGGCATGTAATTGCCTAGTTCAGTTTTTGACCCATTTTTATGAAGAGGAATTATTTTAAATAATTTCAATTCTTTTGGAAATACACCACTCTCCATAGAAGCATTGATTACCTATGCACGAGGATTTCCTAGGAACTCGATTGCTTTTATTATTATCGACATTGGAATTTTATCTGTCTCTACAGATTGGCTGTTTATTAATTTATTTACTAATTTTTCTATTTTATAACTGGTAGTTGTCTTTAATAGAATTTATTACTTTACATGTCTTATTCAAGTATCGCCGATGTTCGTTGTTATTATTTGAATTGATATTTACTTTCGAAGTACTATTTACAAAATATTCGCCAAATTTATTTGCTACTATCTCTGGATTGTCTATCCTTTTATAAACAGAAATGATCTCTGTTAGCTCTTAAATTGTGGTCTCGGTTAGTATTTTTCTCAATTACCTTCCAAATAGGTATTATTTCGGTTATCGTTGTAATGTTTAGTTGATATTTTCCGTTGCTGTTTGATAATCATTTTTAGTCTAAAGAAATGATTTCTAAAAAATATACCACAATTTTGATCCATTTTATTTCGCTTAGACTTAACGCAAACATGTATTTTTCTTCTGCATGATATACTAATAAGATTTGATAGCAAGTGTAATCCTATACGGTTCTTCAACTTTACAAATTTATATGGAAATGAGAATTTGAAAAATAGTGAACCACTTGACGTTATCCTTCTCAAATGCAAAAAATATTATTCAGTCAATTTCAGATAAATGTTTATTGAAGAATTGTTGGAATTTGTCACTAAATATTCTTTACCGGGCGTTCAAACAACTACTACTATGCGTATTATGATATTCATTAATATTGCCTCGTGGTCGGAAATTCCCAGACACTCAATACTATTTTCAAATAAGAAACTGGGGCAGGAGGAAAACCCAAGGATTTGTCAAACTTCGGCTCACATGAGTATTTTCTTGTATGTATGTATAATATATCAAGATGTTCAGAGTAGTTTAAAATAAATAAACCACGAGATATCCTTTGTGCCACTCCTGTAATGTCTCCCTCAATGAAGAGCAATTACTGTGTGGAAGGGGTTCAAATGTTACATTAGAGATAAATCTCACGACGCCCCAAATATTCTTCCGCTTTAATTGCTCTGAGAGAAGAAGCTTTCCAAAAAAATTGTGTGGTTGATAGTCCCTAGCCCCGTGTGACTTTTTTCTAGAGTTCAGCCACTTAGGTGGCCAAAATAATATAAACATATCTTTCAATCTTCGCAAACTCACTCATTTTACACGTGATTTTAGGGATATGTTATTAAAAAATAGCATAATAATATAATACACATAATGCCATTTTGTCTCGTTTTCATCGATATTCCTCCGCCTACATTAGTCATAAGACATGAAGATTATTAAATAAATATTTTATTCATACGTAAGTTTAAAACTTTTTCTAACTATTTATATAACATTTTATACCTAGTTGGAACATTTATATCTCTCACCTCCCCCTCCTCCCGAGGGGACCAAGTCTTCTTACAATCCTGGAAGGTTTTGTTACTATGCACGATAACTCGAATAAACTGTCCGATTTAATAAAAAGTCATCTATCTCCATCATCAATTTTATCTGTCTAACACGTGGCTAGTCATTTCCCCGCGTCGATATTAGGGGCCCATATGAGATGAAGAGGAGTGGGCTCGCATCCACTAGTCGCCCGGCGATGCCGACCACAGCGTTGTGTCTCGCTCTCGCGCGGGCTTCTGGGGCGTGGCGAATGACGTAATCATGTGTAAAACCACCGCTGCGGCGCCTATGTTCTCTTGATACTCCAGCACTCGCCCAGTGGCATATCAATTAATTGTATTATTTTATTTATTACAATAAAAAACAAACCGCATGACGTACATACCCGAAAATGAACTGGGGTCTGCACATTAACCAGAACTATCGATTGCCAAAAGATTTTTCTAAAACCGACGTAGTTTACTCGAGTTATCGTGCATACAAACATTTTTTCCCGCACGATTTCAAGACTTGGCCACTTAGGTGGCCGAAGTAAATCAGATTTTTAATTAACGCAGTTTCAATCTGTCACTGAATGATATTGACTCTAAAACCTGCAAAAACGATGGCTCATACCATCTTGTCTTAAGTCGTGCACAGTAATGGTTGGTTGCTCCTAACTGAGTCCTAAGATGTTTCTGTGTCTAATTGTAAGGTCGTAGTTATTCCACAGGACTATCCACCTGTTGCACTCTTATTGACGATTTGGCAGTATTTTGTTTTATAAATAGATGTAATGGGAGTAGGCCTGCGGCAATCTCATTCCCATGCATGCCAGTCTCTGCACCATAAACAGTTTCTTGGCAGAAGCCGTGTGAAGATCGCTTCTTAGCTACCATACAATGCCCCATCTTATTATTGCACTGTATAGCCATGCATATATATCTGTGAAAGAGGCCCCAGGTCTTGCCCATGTTATCGGGGTGTCTCAGGGTATTTATACTTGGGTACCTTATCGTTGGCCGTTAGTTTTTTATAGCCTGACCAATACTGGGCAAGTTTCTCTGGAGTCAATTGGCACGAGTAATCGGTAGTGGTCTTGGTCGGTTGGTACTATGTGCCTTTGTATTCATTTTATCTATTTTAATTCTAGTATAATTTTATTCAAACGCATTAGATTACCTATATAACAATCAATGTTTATTTCCAGATGACCAAAGAGGAGGCTATCGTATTTCTCGAAGAGATCAAATACAACATTGACTATCTCCAGGCTCATTATTCTCAGCAAAAATCCAATGACTATGAGGAAAATGCCAACCGATTGCAGTATCAGGATATGGCGCAGGCTTACTCAAAGGTTAGAAGCGTAGAATATCATGCATTTTGCGTTTACAAATCAAATTTTACAATAACTTTGAAAATCATTATGGGACTGTTAGTGTGAAAGCCGAGAAAAATATTTTTTGAATAATTGCCACATCAAAGTCCTAAAATCGTCGAAATGGTATTTAGTAAATGTTTGACACCCTGTGTGTATCATAATCTCTATTGTTTATTACATTGTGCTGCAAACTTATTGTTTACAAAATATAGATATATTATTGATAGTTAAATCCACATTCTTCTGGCAAATGTCAGTTCTTTGCTATGTGCTGTAAGTGTTAGGCATGACAGATTACTTAACCAAATTAATGATTTGATTAACTTTGTCCAGCACCGTATATTAGATGCTCTATTCATTTAGGGCTTCTGCTTTAACGTCTTTCTCTCTTCTTCTTCTCTTCTCTATTGGGCCAATCTCTTATGATATTCTCATCTATAGTAAATGTAGCTGAAGAATAATAAAACTGGAGATTGAACTGTTTTTATCTGATGATCATTTTATATAATAAGTCACCATTTTCTGTAAGAATATAAAATACAATCATCAAATACAACCAAACAAGCCCGACATTAGACACACTATAGGTACCATAAAATGTAGAAAAAGGTAAACAACTAATAATTATTTCCAAAATTCCAGGACAGGAACAACATCCTCGGCCAGCGACCTCAGATCCCGTACCCTTACGATGCTAATTTTGAAATGATGAAGGCCATAGCCAACGGCAACTATGAGAGAAGCAACAACATTGTGCCGCAGTTGAGTTTTCCGATTATGCCTATGGGCAACGAGAATAGACCGGACCGCAATAAGAGGAATATGCAGGACAGCATGTTACAAACAAATATTATAAGTAAGTATAAAGGAAGACTTTGAAGACTATACCCAGCAAATATTTTAGCTAGAAATCATGTCATAATTCCTGATTTTAGGTATGTATAAATCATGTCAAAATTCCTAATTTTAAATATAAATTACGTCAATTCAATGTCGAACGGACCTGTAAGGAAAACTTGATTTCTCGAACTCCTAATTGTCTTGAAAACCTAATTTCTACCTCGAGTGACTTGTAAGTAAATTCAATCAAATGTTGATACCCTAGCAGTAATTTCGTTGTACATGTAAATGATACTACTTCCAAAAATATAAATGCACCCTAGAAATGATAAATAATATATAAAAATATAAATCAGAATTAGGCAAAAGAAAAATACCAAAAAAATCACTTTTAGATTTTTATTAAATAGTATCTATGTAAAGAACATAATTAAAATAAATGTTGATTTTATTTTTCATAATATATCGATCATAAACAAGAGTATAAAATAAAATTATTGTATAGAACAATAAGATTATCCTGGGGGCCTATTCTTGAAAAGTTTGGCATGCTAAATTTGTCTATGGCCCATGTAAATCAAATGGACTATAGACAAATTTAGCATGCTAAATTTTTCAAGAATCACCTCCCTGGTCGAGAATTTGGTCAAAATTACTTAAAATATTACAAATTATTTTCGACCTTATTGTAATTTTAACCCAGGAGTAGAACGTAGGTAATTTATTTAGTACTATCATTGATTATATATGGTAATAATACCATAACATGTAATCAATAGTAATATCAACCTAAATATTTACTTCATTGTGACTTCAAAGTAAACGCAATCATAGAATAAATAGGTAGAAATTATGCAATTTTGCCACAAAGATATCCTTAGGTATTAATTACTTGAAAGTAGGATTATTAGTCGAATTGACATCATGTCTACCTAAATTAGGTAATTTTGACTTGAAATCAGTATACTCAACTAAAATGTTTGCTGGGTAATAAGAAAAACAACTGATTTCATACCGGCCTGCTAATTGTTTCTTTTAATTAGGCACATCTGACTATGACCGCGATGCTACAACAGTAGATGATAATTACGAAGAACTCCTGGAGAAGTTGAGAGTGGCTGATTTTCTCTACACTGAGTACTCGATGGAGGAAGTGATTTATCAACTCGCCAAGGTATTGCGGGTTTCCCCCTCAAGAGTATTTTTGCATCATATTTTATTTCGCAAATTTGATTGATTTTTGACATTTCAGGCTATGTTTACGCAGTCGCTCTCCCGTGGATCTGTAGAGGCGCAGATCGCACTACAAAAATTTACAAATTTCTTGGAAGTTGAAGCTGAACAAGGTCGCATCTCGCGGCCTCTCGAAAAGAAGGTGTTAGGTAAGCTGGGACTTTTATTTGTTAAGGTGTGATTTTAAGTCATCACACCTCACATTATTGTGTGTGCAGACTCAGCATTAGTGAAAGCGGACTTCGCGTTTGCTGCATCACTCATTTTGAAACTAGTGATCGCGAAGGTAGCTATTATGGTGAAATATGATGTTTTATCGTGCACAAGTCACTAAAAAATAAAAAATGCCAACGAAAGTTCTGGATTTACCCTATCAATTGGAAAAGAGAAGCTGCAAAAGAATTGGACAAACCAATGAATGAATGATAATGAAACAAGATGATTAATTGTTTGAAGTAAAAGTTGAAGATGACATGATTTGATAAAATTCGCTCCGCTCTTATCGGATGTCGATAGTAAACTGATGCGAGTGAGCACATGTTCGCAGAATCTCACTCGCTTGATGCTGACTGATGCATCAATCCATCCTCTCCACTCAAATACACTGATCTAACTTGATCGGATCAGCGAGCGTCACGTGTGGTGACGACATGCAAGTATAGTGTGATTCTGAGCAGCTTTTATCCATATAAAATATGTTACAAATGATGTGGTCAGATCGCCGTTGTGTTGAGTACTGAGTAACGGACCTTTATGGGGGATGCCGCTCCAAATGGTTCCGTGTAGTTTATTATTACCCTACTGTTATCCGGTCGACTCAGCACCCATCCGGAACTTCCATTATCTCATGCAGTATCCATTTCGAACTAAGCTTCCGAACTTGCAGGTGTATGTGTAAAATATTTTGCAATTAGCTCATGCCAGTGTTAAATGTTATATGAATTTGCTGACATGTAATATTTTTATCTCATTGAATTACTTGTCGTACAGCATCAATGTTAGTTTTTATTACCGCTGTCGCCGGCCGCCCGTTACGTGAATCGTCTCGGGGATGAATACGTCCACGTTTGAATTAATTATACCAGAAGTACACAGAGCTACGAGATATGTCTTCATCACCAAATGTTAAATGTCTTTGGCAACTTTCTTGTTGATTTAAATCACATCAAAAATCGTAAAAAATCATACATCGAAAATTTTCCCAATTTAAATCCATCATTATGTCAACACGCAATTATCAAGATGGCTCCACAAAGAAAACATAAATGACGTAAAAAATAAAATCTATTCTACAGCCAGAGTTCTATTTTAAAAAATAGGAATTACTTTTTTAATATCTTTCATGCAAGTGGACAGTTCCAGAAGCTTTCAGTATGGCCCATATAAGTAGGTATTGATAACTACCAATTTATGACTATATTAATCAGCATAATTCACCATACGTCTTATTTTACATAGTTATTTTTTCAGCCCAGGTTTGTTATGGATTCTGTCAAATTCTATGTTGAACAATAGTATAGATTAATACATTTTTACCCTCAAAAATTGAATTTGATTAGATTACACATTCGATGCTATACAAAATTTCAGATTGCTCTGTGAATACTTCATCGACGACTCTGAAATGTCCAAAATGGCTCCCTTCATTACTTCTATGCTAAGTTTTCGCTCATCTACATAAAATATAGCATTAGTTAGGTTTTATTTTAATTTAATTATAAAATTTCAGATGTTTTGATAGCAGCTTTGACCGACACTCTCACCGACCATCCTGAATTGATTGCAACGGCTAGAGAAGGCTTGGGAGGACCAACTACAACTGCTCCAATGGGCAACAGGTAATAATGTATTCTAAAAATAGTATCTCACCCGTGGTCTCCTGTAACCGGAGGTTTTCAAACTTGAATGAAGCCTCAAAAATATTTTTTACATAATTTTTTATTGGATCCATAGATAACTTCGGCTTGAGTAGTTGGAATTCCAATTCAAATAAAATTTAATTCAAAGTGAAGTTATTTTTTTTTCCAAAATCCGTTATTCTTTGTCTTCCTGTCGTTTACTCGGATATTTTTGTGTATGCAATTATGGAAAAGCTGAAAATTCATCATATTTTCGAATATGATGTCGTATATCTATTATAGCTTTTTGCAGTCTGGCACTAGTCAATACAAATGTGTACTGTCAAGAACTGCAAACAATTATGACAAAATTCGCGATTAAACAACCGAGCCTGGTTGATCATTCCACCTAATGGGGCTGTGCAGCTTGGGTCATAATGTCCAATTCTTATTTATCATGGTCGTCCCGACTCACGGCTCAGTTCTCATCCAGCAGCCTCCCTGAAGAGAGACTAGCCTGGTGAACACGCTGAGCAGCTAATCTACAGGAATACCTTGGGCGGCCCTGGATGTTTGAGCGCTGGTCGGCCTTTCCTCAACAACCTTCTTGAAGACGGGTCTAATAAATGCAATGACACGCGTCTCGGATAATGTGTCTCGGATAAATGCAATGACACGCGTCAGATCCCAGTGTATCCTGGTAATGCGGTAAAAGCACTGGGTGAAAACTTCGGACAGATGGATGTCTGATACACTAGCCGGTTTGTCGGCCCTTGCTCTACAACGAATAGTCAGGGAAGTTTGGAAGCGTAACGCGACCTAAGAAAGCGGGGTTCGTTATATACCGTATACTATCTATCCTTAGAAACGGGATCATAATGGTTCTGTGTAGTCTGGGCTATGATGGCCGTTGCATTTTGGTCGGCCCAGCTCGCGGAGCAACTCTTATTCAGGAGCCTCCCTGAAGAGGGACTAACCCGGTAAACCCGCTGTGCGGTGGACCTGAGGATGGGAACTTGGACTGATCTGGACAGCTGGCGCACGGGGCGGACAAACCGGCCGTGTTGTCACTGACGAATACCTGAAGGAGTTTAGAAGTGTATGCTTCTTAAGAAAGCGGGGGTAAGTAGGTACCTCTAGCTTCTTATCCATAGCAATAATAGTGTGGGCCACCCGATCTCGGGTGAGAGTTGCCGAGTAATGGCCGTATCCACCATATTGCAGTCAGGAATACCGCTCTCAGAGGTAGAGAACCGCGTAAGCGACCTCAAACCTGTAACCAGACGGGTGGTCGGGGGAATCCGACTAAATCTGGGAGATGCTGCCCGCAGGGTGGTATTTCCTTGTGCCTCGCCATAAGGAGTTGGACTCTTAACGGGCAGTGGTGGAGCTTGGTACGTAGATTTGTATATGTCCCCAAGTTTCTGCGCTTCGCCTCGGGGTGATAAAATGATAAATTTTGTTAAAACGCTCCGGAGTGGACGGGTTCGGCGGTAGCAGGTGACTTATCCTTAGAAACGATACGTTGGTCACCCGATCTCGGGTGGCAAATCGAGTCAAGGGCGCCTCATATCCACGACATGATCTGGTAAGAAATTGCCGCTTGCATAAGGTACAAGGTGACGCAAGTGACTTCGAACATGCTACCAGACAGGAGGTCGGAGAAATCTGACCACATCCGTGTGTTAGGGCGCGAGGATACCCCACTGGCATGAAAATTCCCAGTACTTCGCATTGAGGAGTTGGACTCTCACGGGCCGTGGGGGAGCTTAGTACGTAGATTGTCCGGCCAAGTCCGTGCGTTCGTTTAGAGGCAACAAGATGATAATTTTCATTATAACATCCCGAGGCGACGGGTTCGAGCTACACTCATGAACTGATCATTCCGCCTTCGCTCCGTTTTTTTCAGACTAAAAAAACTCCCAAAAGGCGGTGACAATGCCTTCATTCTTGTTCATGAGAGTTCTACAGTGTAGAGGTATTAACCAACTCCTAATAAAATGGCAAAATTGCACAGACCATCACAGTGGTCAATATTTCGCAAAATTAAATATACATTTTTAATACAAAAAATGTTGATCTCAAATTTTCTTTGTAAAAGGCGCAACTTCATAATATGTAAGAAACTAATAATTTCATCTCCTTTCAGACTCCTACACAAGCTTCTGGAACTGGGCCCCGCTGACCATGGTTTGAATAGGGCTGGAATAATGGCTGCTTACAAAGATGTCGCAAAAATACAGAACATGCATAACCAGATGAATGGCGCAGGACAGCATCATAGCTCATGGGGCTACAATCAAGATGGCTACAATGACGACAAACCGCTTGGATTTCTGCCCATGAATCCATACACAAAGCGGGCTTAGGTGATGAATTTAAAAAAAAATATATAAATAAGTGAAATTTTAATTTACGCTGTTTCTTCATCACGGACCGAATTGATAAAATCACAATATTTTTACATTAATATCAAAAGAGATAAGCGACATATCCAAAATGTATAAAATACAAATATATTTTCTGGTTTATTAAAATATCTATTATAATAATTTTTAATTGTAAGAATCTGATTGGTCAAAAAAAATGTTAGAGTAGGATAGAAAATTTTATATATTTAGAGTAATTTAGAATATTTCTCATTTTTCTTTCCTGTAAATAACGACCTATTTCGATTGGATCAAATAAATTTGAAGGAAACTGTCATATCTGAATATTTTATCATAGAAAATGTTAAAAAAAAAGCATTTTTATATTATAATATATGTACCTCCGATATATAATTTTAATTATAGTTATAAAGCTACATTTTAAAATGCATATTTTTATCAGTATTATAGAAATATTAATATAAATTGTGTCGAAAAACATATTCATATTGTGTATTGTATACTGGACTCGTAAATAAATGCCATTGCTATCACAAAATTGTTTTATTTGCATTATAAGAGACTAATCAAAGGCGGGAATGGATTCTGCTTACTTACGACAAGCTTGTTATGCTGATACGATATGTAGCCCTTGATTTTATTATCGTAAATTAAGTTGGCGACGATACATTGAGTCTCGTCCGAATCGACATCGTCTTGTCCCATCACTTTTAAAGCAGCTTCCAGCGAATCGATAGGGATTTGGTGCGTATTCTCAATGAGATATACTTTCTTGAAAAGATTTCGATAAGCAACGATTTTTAGTTTTTCAACAATTAAATAGATGCCAGCGACTGTGAAGAATTCCATGTGTTCTTCCATTACTTCGTCAATTTTCTTCAAGTTGCCTTGTTTGACCGCTTCGGCCAATTCCCAGAATTGCAAAATGTGATATTTCTCCAATACTCTTTTCGATGGCATATAACCGAGCAACATCTTCACCGGGACGAGATAGATGAGAATTAATCGCTTATTTTGGACGCTTTTCTTGTGGCAATTTTCGAAAGCGAACGAGAGATATTCGTTTGCCAATTTGTAATCGGAATCGAACATCGCTTTCCTCCCGACGAAGTATCGATAAGTGATTTGTTGAGACAGCGAAAACTGGTCTTTGAATGGAGAAGAATCGATGGCGCGGATGAGAGGCTTACAGAGATGAAGCTTGTTTATTCGAAAGTATACTTTGAAAAGCTGGTTCACGAGATTGAGCATTCCGAGGCGCTTGCTCTCCATTTCTAGCGAACGATTATCGGCAGCGCAGACTCGGAAACATGCCATTAAGCACTCTGCGGCCTTTTCCAGTATACTGCCTGGGGCTTGAGTCGAAGCTGAAAGAACAAAAGAAAGAATTGATTCAGGCAAAGCGGTCACTGAATGCGGTAAACAGAGGGTTTTTAAGTTTATATTTTGATAAATTTTGCACAGCCCAAATGATCGTTACCACTATATCACCAAGTAACTAGAAGGCGACATGCATGCAAAAGAGCGAGAAAAAATTATTAGTTAAAAAATTTAATTATTCAAACACACCTGAATGTTTTTCAGCAGTTTGGCCAACTAATCGAAGATCTATGCATACTGTATACATAAGAGGAAGTGTCCAATTTCCCTCCCTTTGCACTTGCATTAACTTCACGACTGAATTCACACAAGCACTTTGATGTTTGTATGCTTCGAGATAATCTTTATCAATTAACGCCTGAAAATCACAATAAAAACATGTATTTTTAAGTTTCTAATTTGTTTTTGGACCTGCTTCAATGGTAGCTTTAATAGTAATGCCACAGTGTAAACAGAACTACCAGTGTGCCAACAAACTGGCGTCCCCACTTAGGGCAATCGTGAGGTGAAGTACGACGAGTAGGAGGGAGAATATGCTACCGCAGAGCGTCCTGTGGGACGGTGTGCTTGGGACTTGTTTATGCTATTGAACCTGCTTAAAATTAGTAATAATAGCTACTACCCAAAGGAAGGCATCAACTTTGGCTCGTTGGTGGCATTTGCAATAGATCAAAGGTGTTATCACACTGGTAATCCTAATTACACTGTGATAGTCCGTTTGATGTGATGTGATTCTTATGCTATAATTTAACCTCTTTGAACCAATAACAGATAAGTAGCCATTACAATGACATGATCATTAGTAACCTATACTGTGATGGTTAAATTATCATGGTAGTATGGGGTTAAAAGTTCAACAAAATCAACCACGAGTCGAGGGGGAACTCCATGCTCAAAGTAGTAAAAGTCAGGAACACGGTTGGCGGAAAAAACAGATTTCTCCTTTGGCCGCAGTATTAACAGCACATATGGTCGCTTAAGATTTAACATAGAGTAACATATTTTTGGCAACTTGTCAGGAGAGACAAATTTGCTTTTTCTTTTGCAAAATAAGGTTAAAATTTTTAATGCAGATATATTTCAATTAAAATTAAAAAACAATAAAAATGATTTAAAAATTAAATTAAATCAATATTTATCTAATTTTATTGAGTTACACTATGTTACAAATTTCAATTAAAGATTAGTTTGAGTTACGTAGTGTTTTCCAAATACCAAAACGTTACTTTTTATAAGATTTCTCTATGTACCAGGACATCAAATGAATGTAAGAAGTGTTTAAAATTAACAATGATAATCTTGGAATATACATGCAATAACTTTAATGTGGCATTGAATTATAATACGGGTGACAATCCTGAGGGATGTAAGCTTTTAGTTCATGAAGATGCTTCCATTTCGTTTCAGTTATTTTTAGTCGGCTTTCATATAATTTTGGCTTTGGTACATCACCATGAACCTTAACTTTTGCTCTTCTGGGTAGGTCGATATATTTGTCATTAAACTTAAGCTTGTACTATATAATACCGCTGGGATTGTACTGAAATACTCTCAAGGTGTTGAAGGTTGTCAATAACTTGAGAGTCATACGTACATGTAACCTTGTTGGAATAATCCGTAAAGAATGATCGAGGTAGCAGACTTTATATGGATGACAACCTTCTTTGGAAAGGCTTGCGTATTGGCTAGTAAGTGATTTTTTTTATTTTTCAGCTTTGATTCAAAAGTACTATGTATCAAGTCATTTTTACAGGATTTTTTACGTAATTATTACGCCTTTTGCCATGGGCAGCTCCAACAAAACATTACTTAAGACTACATTTGTGTTCTGTGAGCTACATCCGCCGGAATAAATCACCACTGGTTGTACTTTCTTTTCCAATGTCTTGGTTACACAACTAATAATGCATGAAATAAACACGGACGGGATCAATCCAACATGAGATTCATCAAACCAGAAACAGTAAGCATCTGCGTTTCCAATATTGTACGTTGAAATATATGCACTTAGTTCTAAAGTATAATGCGCTTGCTTGCATGAATGGACTTAATTTTACTGCTTGAACATCCTGAGTGAAGGTGTGAATTTTGCCTTCTTTAACCAGAAGCTTATCTGCTTCTTTTTCCTCTGACTCAGCCTGCTTCTTCTCTGCATTAGGTTCATTCCAAGTAGTCTGGAAGATTTCCAAATGTCCATCGACTTAGTGGTACCTTCGAGTTGTCCTTACATTTGTTAGTGTACAGCTCATACAGTTAAGTTTTATTTGTGCCTATTGCATCAACCTAGCGCTTGATTTCCGGCAATAATGTGATGGAAGTTTTGGAATTCATTTGAAAAACTCCTTCAGATAGGTGAGACCATCTTGTTTCGAGAGTTCTTCTGGAGGTCTCCTGCATAATGTAGCTTTCAAAGTCATACCGCATTTATATTTTTTGGTTCAGTGGCGAACGGACGGCTCTTTTAAGCCGAGTGAATTTAAAAATGTCCTTTGACATATTTGAAAGGGCTGTCCTTTTAATGTTGTAATAAAATACGATTGACTGTTATTACGCCTGGGCTCATTCTTTGTCAATTGTTTCTTTGGAACATAATCAACATGAGAGCAAATTTATTGCCTTCATTGTTCCGATGTCATTGAGTTCCAAAACGATTCGAGATTGTTTGACGTTCTTCTTCGTCTATTGAACCACAAGAATGAAATTTCGATTTTGAGCACTAACTCATATTTTGACCCAATTGCACGGGTTGGTCTGGTTGTGTTGTGCAACACTTTAAAATCATTCATCTTTGTTTTCCAATCCCGTCTATAGATATTCCTTACCTTCCAATCGTAACTGCTTATTTATTTTTCTTTTTCTAGTTATTCGTTCTGATTAGCCCTTCGACTTGGGTTTCCTTCCTTGGCTGATATCAACGTAAACTTCTTCTGCGGACTGCAAAGTAAACGTACCATCAGGTAGTGAAATTTTGCAAGCCTGTAGAACTTCTGCCGAAAGACCAGATTGGACACCATAATAGTTGTTTCCTCCGTTAACTGTAATTTTCTTTGAACAACTATAATTTTGCTGAGAAGTAGGTATGAATGCTTCTTCAGGGCATTCTTGAGTGACAATATCTAATTGAACTTTATAGATAATTGATCGAATTTCAGTCAGGAATGCAACATCCAGATGGTTCACGTTGAAGTTTGCTATGCTCAAGAGGGGTTTTATTTTGGTTTTGTGACACGCTTTATTAGGTGTTTGTACCTCACAACAATATTGCACATATTGGCAACCCATTCCTCATCGCTGCTGATAAAGCGAACGAAGTGTTATGGGGCGTTAAGCTAGAATAAATTTAAAATAAAAAATATCATTAGCAACATGGCGTAACTTAGTCGGCCCAATAAAAACAGTCTGCTCACAGTGCCTATCTCTAATCACTATCTAGAATCATTTGAAAGGGTTTATTTTCTATTAAGATTGCATTCAAACCCTTACCTGTAGTTCTAGAATTCATTCACATTTGCCACTTGATACTGTTATCATGGATAAACAAGCAAAAGTTATGTTATTATTTTTAAAACACAAAAGGCAAGTGCGCGTCCCACTAAGTACAGCGGCCAGCTTACATACCCTGTGTTGATACGATGGATGTGAGAATATGATTTATGCAGTGTTACTAAAATATAAATAAAGCGCTCTCATTGGCAAGGAATACTGCATTTTCATTGGCTCAGTAGATGCACCTCGCGAGTAGCTATCCGATGATGTAAAAATCAGAAAACCGAATTTTATCAGATACCTACCTATGTTAAATCTTAAGCGACGTTATTGTGGTTCTCCTTTGGCCGCAGTATCGACAGCACATATTGTGGAAGCCTGCTTTCGGACTCTTAAAACGGTTCTTATGTTACATTAGGATATATTGTGAAAATAATTTTAAAAAATATTTACACAAACCTTGATACAATTCAAATGCGGAATGAGCAGCTCGTCTAGCGGGCTCTGTACGTTGTCTTCAACGATCGCTTCGACATTTGCAGAGATGAGATTCCGGTTCGCGACATGATCGTCTCTTAGCGACAATAATTTGGCAAAAACCTGCGAATTGCCGTTTTGAAAAGAGCGCTGCACTGCCTGAATGTATTGATTCATTTTTAGTTTATTTTTCAAAGCGGGTTAATAACAAACATAACCTCGAAAAGTCGCCGGCGCGAACCTGACATCCTTAGAGTACTTCTTCTTCTTCTTCGTTTCTTTAATGGCAATCACCGAATGCCGATGCTTTCTGCCAGGCCGTTTTCGGAGGATAGTCTAAGTTAGTCTTTTAATCATTAATAAGGAAGACAGAACAATACTGAAACAAAGGAACCACGGAGAGACATTATTATAGCAATATATTTTTGAGGGAGTTTACTAATGAGGAGAAACATGAAATCTAATACATTATACAGAAATTTGGTTGAGGGAAATAAATT
>JAOPUG010000276.1:27768635-27781281 GCA_027564375.1 Micropterix facetella | reverse complement strand
GAATAAGCAACGTAGTTTTTTATTTTTTTAGGGTAGCTGATTCTTTCTGAATATTGGCGATTATCATGACTATTTTATCATTTGATTTGTTATTTAAAAAGTTAAAGGAGACTTTTTATAAAGTTCGACAAACGTTCCTGAAATTGCAATAAAGATATTATACAAAGATTATTTAATCGCAAAAAATAAGTGGCCATTACATGCTCAAAATTGTAAGTGTTTACATTAGGTATTGTCAAAAAATATCTCAGATTAAAGTGAATTTTAATAAGTACTCATTTTGAATTTTAGGTTAGTGTACTGTCGAAGACTTGTGATAATGACGAATCACGTTGTTCATTTCTTTGAAGAACTCTCGACGGCATGAATGAAGCAGAAATTTTCAAGAAAAAAAATATTGGAATATATCTTTGGACAGTGTGTGGCCTCGTCAAAGCATCATTCTTGGAAGGATGCTATTAAACAATTGTGTAGGCTAAAATATTCCAAATAAAAAAAATGTAAAATTGTATTTCTTTTGTTTACACCAGATTCGCATGGTGAAAAACCTGCATACCCATAGCCTTACGTCGAATAAAGAAAACAAAATTTAGCTGTCAGTGATCTGTCAACTTCTATTTTGGTACTAATGCCGTCAACCAATGTACCATAGACTGCCGTCTGACTAGTATAGTCCCTAATAAGTCTGTGCTCGCTGTCATTATTGTTTTCGTCACGGATGGGTGCATCAGCTGAGTCACGGAGTCATAAATAAACATACAATTAACACAATGGAAAGAAGCAGTGAGAAGCAGCAGTTGGTCGAACAAGACGTCGAGGAGGAAGAGTCCAAGGTCGCGCAATTGCCTCTTTCGCCTGTGATAAGTTCTAAGATGTCGTCGAGTGGTAACGCTTCGCAGGAGTCTCGTTCGCACGGCCGTAATTTCTCAGGTACGGGAAACAGCAGCACGGACGCGCCCAAAATAGCGTTTGTAAACGAGCGAAAAAACGCCAAGGACAATCCGAATCGCACAGCTGCGAATAATCGCTCGAAAAACATGTTCAAAGAGACACCGGACGTGAAACACATGGAGACGGCATTGCTGGAGCTCCTCGACGATTTCCACACGGGCAAACTGCGCGCCTTCGGAAAAGGGTGCAGCATGGAGCAAATGATGGATATTCGAGAGCAACAGGAGCGGCTAGCAAAACTGCATTTCCATTTAGGAACAGGGCCCGAGTTGTCGAATCGAGATGAATTTCTGAATCAATCTTGTCATTCGAATCGAGCGAGTGACAACATGACACAACTCGTACAAAGTCTGGAACAGCTATCCACTTCTATTGAACAGCTACACAGTGATTCCTCAATTTTAAAACCCAGTGAAAAAATAAAAAATCAGACCATTGGATGATATTTCAAGTTTTAACTTTGGTTAAAGTATATCATGGCACCGAATTGGAGTGGCTTTGATGAGTCAAAGAATGACAACATTGGCAGTTTTGTCTCAGTGTAAACAGAACTACCAGTGTGCCAACGAATGTCTTCGCCTAGGGCAATTGTGAGATGGCGGGGCGATGAGCAGGAGGGGAAATCTGCACCCAGTAAGCACTGCAGTGTGCTTCATATGGTTTGACGCTAATTAGTAGGTAAACCTACTGCCCGCATGAAGAGAACAGCCCTGACTCAACGGCGGCATTTCCAGTAAATCAAAAGCATTGTCACACAGCCACTTCTTTTTAGAACTGTGATTTCGTAGTTTTATTACAGCATTCAAAAACATTTTATATTTTAAGAATGAAGGACGATTCAATTTCATAAAATGTAGTGAAAGCAGATAGACTACTAAATTAATAAAAATAAAAACATTATTAAAAATTGAAACATTTATTTGATTACGGTAAATGCACAACGACTGGTTTTTCATCATCGTCCTCCTCATCCAAATGACTAAAATCCCACATGAACTTGTCCGTCAAGTGTTGCTTAAATCGCTCGATAATCGAGTTTAGCCTACTCTCGATTTCGCAGTTTAAAACTGTTCGGAATAAATCTCTCAATTTTTTGTACACTAGATTATTGTTCATCACTATATCGGCGAGAAACTCCTCAGGCGTTTCCATGATATGCAATTCCAGCGTTTTTATAAACTGCACATAAACGTTTCTATATTTTTTGATGGCCTCCTCACAGGAACAAAACAGTGTCACTAGTTTCTTCCAGTGTTCAAAAGCATCCAAGGAATGGCCAATTAGGAAGCATATGTACGTGAACTGCATTTCACCTAGTAGGTCCATGGGCCTGTGAAATGGAAAACATATTATTATTTAAAGAGACAATCTCTGAGACCCAATGGGGTCCCAGAGATTGTCATATTTACTGAAAACTTTGTTTGCACAGAAAATCCGCATTCTAAAATTCTCAAAAAAATAGAGCAAACTAATGAAGAGCGGTTTCATGATAAATAACAGTCGTTATATTGAAAAAGCTATTATATTTGCAGTAAAAAAGGTGAAGCTTTTAAATTTACAGAGTAAAAGGGGATTTAAAGATTTGGCTATAGATTTTGCAATTGAGTTGCAAACTGATTTGAATCAATGCATATAAAATCCTTGCACACACCCTCGTATTTTGATTATTTTGTTTCTATAAGTGGCTAGAATGTCTAAAGCCTTATCAATATCACACCCCGGACACTGACGAAAAAATGTATGAAGTAACGCAGCTCCGAATACCTACATCCAATATATGCGCATAATGTGTACACATAACTGCGGTCCGTATGTATTATAGCAGCGGCACTTAGCAGGGTTGGCGTGACTTGTCATAACATAATCACGGTAGTTGACTAGATAAAAGTTTCCAGATAATGAGGTAATAGCATTATAAACCGCTATTATAATGAATGTTAATATACCTACACAAATGAATAAACGTAACTAAGTAGGTATATTACAATTTTGTTTTTTTTAAGTATAGGTATTAATTTAATAACCTATACTTAAACCTATAAACCTTATTAAATTTCATCTTGAGGTAAGCAAAATCTTTTTTTTATTTTACTGGTGTTTAAACAGCCGTAAATGGCACAATAATTGACCATGGTAAATAATATATTTACCGATCGGTGTTTTAGTTTTAGTCTGCGTTAAAATAATTGCATCCCGCGCGCATCGACACACGGAAAAATGTACGCCACAATCCCTCCCATACAAGTGGTGAGGTGGGGATGGCTGGTTTTGGCGAGAGGCAGGGGTGTCCGTTCTCTACGTAACCTTCCTAACATTTTATAGAAACAAAATAATTAAAAAAAAACAAGAGTGTACGCCTCTCAAGAGTTTCACTTCAATTAATTATTGTGAAATCTTCTGTAGCCAAATTTTTAATTTCCCTCTGTCAATTTAAGTTTCACCTTTTGTTATGGCGAAAGTAATAACTTTTTCGACATCAGGACTATCACTGATCATAATGCCACTATTTATTAGTTTGCTCTTTTTTTAAAAATTTTAGAATGCATATTTTCCGTGGAAATGAAATTTTAGGCAAAATGGCATAATGCCATTGGGCCCCAGAGACTTTAAGCCTGGAACATTTTGGAAATATTGTGGGGCTGTTCATCCCACAAGTTTTTAAAATGTCACCGAATGATGTTGTGTTGATAAGTGCAGTACGGCTTATACATAGTCTATTCAAAAAGTATTTAATTATTATTATTATTTTTTTATTTGGATTATTTTTAAATCTCATGGACAACTAAAGCACAGGAAGCCTGCTTTGGTGCACGGAGATATGTAGTGGATTTTTTCTCACTTGCTGAAAGCGTCAGTCGCTGGCAATCGGTCCATTAAAGCAACTGTAGTGAGCATCTGTCGGATCGTCGAATAAGGAAGGATTTATTAAAAATTGTATCAAATGTTACCAAAAGCTTGGCAGTACCCAAGTGAAACCATTCACAAGATACTTTTGTCATAATCAGTTTTACACGTCTGAAAGATATTACAAAGTCTCTGAAAGTTCATGTTTTTACACATATTGTGATGAAATTATAAATACAGTGAAACCTCGCTTTAACATTCTTCACTGTAACATCCACCTCACTTCAACGTTCAAATCAACCTGACTTGGTTGCTGTCCATAAGAGCCTTATAAGAATTCCCTCACTATAGCGTCCGGCTCCCTCACTATAACGGTGCTAAAATCGTCTGAAATCTACAAATATACACTACAAGGATGTCGTAATAACCTCCTTTCTCTACCTGAGAGCCGAAAGGGTCACCTACTGCTCTGAAAAGCAGCTAATCCTCAGCGGCCATTGATATCTTTACAGTAGGTACAGCTGCACTTTATTGACAATTCTTTAATTACCTGTTTGAGAGGGAGAAATAATATGCGGTGTGAGTCCTCGAGTTGGACTTCCGCGTACCTTGGTAGGCACCATTTGGCAGTCCAAACACAAGATTTTAAAAGCTGAAGCACAAGGGAATTTATTAAAAAACTTCGAATGCCCATATTTGAGCAACTAGACCCAGCGAATAGCGATGCCATAGTGGTTCCAGCAGCAGTGATAAATTGCAAAGATTATCATGACAGGGATAGAAAAGCGGTATCATATGGAAAATTGGTAACAAAGCTCAAGGAATTTGAGTCTACAGCTACAAAAGACGACGCTGTTAAAAAATTAACACGTTTCGCAGTAGCATGAGCCCTAACCCACCGGGACGCCACGGCGACGCAGCCATATCTATCTCTGGCGACCCTTGGTCGCCAGATAGAGTAGCCATGGCTACTGGCTCAGTCATTTCGTTTACTTTGTCAGTAATGGACGTAGAAGAGATCGCACTTCAGTATTACGTTCGTCGCAGAAAATAGAAAAAGAAAAGAAAAAAACAAAGAAATTATGGGTTCATCCTTTTATAGCAGATCGAAGCCGAAGTGGTGGTTTCTTGAAACTATATGGAGACTTAAGAAAATATCCTACAAAATGTTTCAATTACACGAGAATGTTAGTAGCATCTTTTGATGAATTATTGACGTTGTGTAGAAATGATTTAACTAAACAAGACACAATATTAAGAAGATCGATAAGTCCGGAAGAAAAACTATTTGTGTCGTTAAGGTGAGCAGATTTTTAATTAAATTTTTAAATATAAGACATGTAGGCTAATCATATATATCTAAAATAGAAGATTCTTCTGAAATATTTGTCTCATTTGACGGCGGTGCACTAGTCAGAGACTCGATATTGTAGTCCATCGTGGATGGGATTCCAGAGCCTCCGCGCCGAGTGGAATATCCAGGGTGATAGTTTCGAGACGGCGGTTCTGGTTGTGGTGACCAAAAGTTTTGATTGTATACCTCATTATTCTCGATATTAGGTATAGTGTGCGTTGCATCGTCGAGTATCGACATAATTTTAATTTTGGTTGCCATTTTTCTCTGTGGAGGTACTTTTTTTAATGTGTTGACTAAAGACAACATAAATAACCTGTCTTCATCTTGGTTACTGGTCTCACATTTTTCTCTGCTTTCAATTGATCTATTAAGTGCTTCAATGAATTTGTCGTCTTCAGACACAGGCTTCTCTTTTGTTTTAATTTTTTTAGGTAAATTTATTACTTGTCGGTCTAGTTGCGAGTCATCCACAGGATCTGAGGCGGCTGCAACCGATTCAGGTTCTCTTATTGCAGCAACCTTTTGTAAAAATAAAAGTTGATTAAAAAAAAGGTATTCACTTTTACGTGATCCACAACCAGACCCGGACTTCAAAGTTTTTTGCCGGTTAAGTTCCCGTGGGAAACAACCTCGGATGCTTTCCCACTTTTTTTTGCAAAGCATCAGCTGAAAATAATAAATAGGTTTAGTTCAGTCGTCCATAGTTACATCATAAAGCGTTTAACAGTTGTCAAATGTATGTGTTTAATGTGTTGTTCTTATTTTTTTAGCGACAATAAAACAACAACCAACCAAACGCAAAAATCATAATAATCAGTACTCAAATTATTCGCAGAATAAAATGACGGATAAGCTATTGTCGCTAAAAAAGAAGAACCACCCTAGTAATGTTTTCTTTTGTTCTAGGTATTTTGCGTCAAGATGTACATTCATGGAACTTTTTTACAACTACAGACTCGGTTATACAACAATTAGAAGTTTGTGACATTATATGTCAATATCAAGAAGAGTTTATAGCCACTCCAAATACAGAAAATTATTGAGAAGAAGTTGCAAGGGGATTTGAAACAACCTCCAACTTCCCCCATTGCATTGGTGCCATTGATGGCAAACACATGAGAGTTATTCAACCTATGCATACCGGATCATTATACTTTAATTACAAACATTATTTTTCAATTGATTTACTTGCTTTGTGTGATGCTAATTACAATTTCATATATATCGACGTTGGAGCATATGGAAAAAGCAGTGATTCGGCAATTTTTAAAGACAGTGCTTTTTACACTAATCTCATTAACAAATCTCTAAATATTCCTGAGGCCAAACCATTGATGGAAAACAGCAACAATATTCCATACATGATAGTAGGAGATGAAGCTTTTGGGCTACTAGAGAACATCATGAGACCATACGGAGGTCACAACCTAAGTTACGAGAAAAAACTACCGATTATCAAGAGCACGCCGTTACATCGAATGCACATTTGGTATATTATCCAACAAGTGGAGGATATTTCATAGACCGACACCGATGAATGTACATATAGATTTAGCAAAAAAGATTATAAAGACATGTTGCATTTTGCACAATTTCGTACGTTCCAGAGACGGCTATTCTTACGAAGATACTCTGACAATAACGGGATTTGAACCTGCTTCAGATCAGGCTCGTAACAGAGGAGGAAGAACAGCACTCACGGTTCGAGACAAACTAGCAGAATATTTTGTGACTGAAAATCCATTACCATGGCAAGAAAAATATGTTTAAATAAATAAAAAGTAATAAATTTACACTTACCTAATTGAGCTAGCGTCCGAAATGGCATCCGGTTGGCGACCGAGTGAGTGAAGTGCTGCTTGCACGTGTACATTTTATTGGCGACGTCGCCAGGCCGCCAGAGTAGCCAGACTCCACGCAGCGAGCAGTTGGTCGTGGCTACGCTTCTAAATTGGCGACGTCGCCAAACCGTCACCAAGTGGGTTAGCTGCCATACATTTTAATATGAATTAGTTGGATACGTAGCCGGCGACGTCGCCATGGCGTCCCGGTGGGTTAGGGCTCTTAATCTAGATTATGGACATACGTAGGAGTGTGCACCGTGACCGCTAGATGGCCGCCGTTTATGGAAATACATAGGAGTGCACGCCGAGATAGCTAGGTGGCCGCCATTTATGGAAATACATAGGAGTGTGCGCCACGACCGCTAGATGGCCGCCATTTATGGAAATACGTAAGCGTCCAACATGACAGCTATGTGGCTGCCGTGGTAGGTGCCTGAATCGAGACATCAACTGACTGGGGAGCTATTATTTCGAATATTGATGATGATAAAAAATCATCAATATTCATAAGAAATATTGTAATTGCACACCCCTTGCACAACGTTGTCATTCTGCGGCAAATATGTGGCTGGCGCACGTATCCTTTCCTCCCCAAAAACTGTGGTGGCCAAAGGGTTAAAATTGATAGGCAAGTATGGACTGGAATCTGAAAATCATTATAAAACTGTAGGACTTGGCATACAACATATACCAAGTCTCACCTGGAATTTTGCATCTGGTTCTCATAGATAAGATATAGAGATTTATTAGCACCATCTAACGACCGAGTCGAATTTGAAATTCGAAAATTTCCTTGGGAAAACTAAATTCCCATGGGAAACCTTCCTTAATGAACGGGCTATTAATGTTGAGATTTTTTTCAAATTGGAGTGGAAGTTTAGGAATGCTTAATGGACAAACAAACTTCTCGTGGGAAACATAAATTCCTGTGGAAACCTAGCCCGTTTATTAAAGGGCTATCTAATGTAAAAAATAAATTTAAATCGGTCCCTTAGTTTAGGAATGCAAAATAGACAAACGAACTTCTCGTGAAAAATGTAATAAGTGGGCTATCTAATGCAAAAAGAGTTTTTCAAATCTGACCAGTAATTTAGGAGATCGTAAGGGACAAACAAATAAACATTATTTTTGGATTGCGATTATACTTTATATATGCAATGAGGATAAATACTCTTTTTAAAGTAGCAGTATTTTAAATATGGCCACGACAATCTCTATAGAATGAGTTTTGCCCACCGTCGCATCTCTTTCTATTCTTTTCCCGATCTTGACTTGGAGGAGATGTTAATCACATTTTATTTAATTGCCCTATTATCAATCATTTTCCTAATCTTTACCTCTATCTCATTAAATACAAATTTCCGCTTCTCGCGTCCCATTTTAAGTCACATTGATGAACACATCTTTCCTACTAACCAAATTTATTGCATCATGCAGCAAAATCATCGATGATGTATCAAACTACTGCTGCAAGTTCTTGTAATGTATTTGATTTTGAAATGCAGTGACTGTTTTCTTTGATACGCTCGCGAGAACGGACAACTTTTTTAGGCTTCGGCTGACTTTCGAAGACCGAATCACCCGGTAGACACTTTCTTCCGGACTAATCTTCACCCGAGCTAATATGCTAAAAACATTATTTGATATTCAGTCGAATTGATTATTGTATAATTAATAATAATTCATCGATTAATGCGAGCAGCATTTTTCTTAGTCAAATTATGCGGTATCTAATAGGAAACTAGCATTCTGATGCTCAATCCATCATGAAGAATTATTCGGAGCTGTCATTTCGATGCCCAAAGATGTCCAAATGCCCAGATCTTCCTGTATAATAGCTGGCATATAGCAGTGGCACTTTCTTGTATTGCTGCTGTTTTTTGGTTGTCCTGGGGTGATAGTATGCTAAGGAACTAGAATTCTGAATACCAGCGATATATTGTTTGACTGAGTAGATTCCTGATCATTTCGGTGTGCCCTATATAATAAATACAAACGGAGCTACCTCTTAGAATTCACCGACCGATGACCGGCTCTGGTAGGTTAAGAACAGCTGTCCTGCCGCATGCGGGCGTACACATTAGATGCAGAAATCGTAGCTTTCTAGCAAGTTCAAGATCTTTAGAGATAAAGCAGGGATTTGACTTACGGGCCACAAGCGTTAACACCCATCGCACACGAAGGGGAATAATGAAGCTATTCTTAAGGTGACAGCTTTTACGAGATCATGGTTATATATTTGACTCGAATCGAACTGTTAATTTTACAATAATCCATCTTTCGAGGTGGAGAGTAAAGAGTTATATATGGACAGAGAGCTGTGCATCTGAGACTTTTAGAAAATTATACTCCTTAGAATCTGAATCGACCTCGACAATCCAATCGGAAGCTTTCTCGATTATAGAGAATGGTTTTGGAGTTGAATATTTTTTTGCCTTTTAAGCCATCCCGCACAAGTTGTATTGGGGGGGGGGGGGTTACAGGGTACTGTCAAACCCGTTTCTACTGAGAGACTAATTACTTTGTGAATAACCGACACACAACTTAAATATGTCTAGCTGTGCAAGGAGTATTTACCTGCAGAGGACCAGAGCTGGGCAGTACTCAAGTACAAGTAATCAAATATTGTACTTTCAGTACAATTCGGGTACTCTGTACCTGGTACAATTTTCAATAAGGTTCTCTCGGTATTCGTACCCATCACATTTCAGGTAGAAGTATCCAATACCCGTGTCTATGGGTACATTTTTCCAGGTACGTCAATACCCAACACACACATGCAAGTACGCCATGCAATTCTGGACTTGGCTGTGTTTGTCAATGTCGCTGGTGTCGGTCCAGGTCGTTTGTGTCTGTTTGTACAAGAAGGCACAACGGATTTCTAAACAACAAACAACCTGTTATAAGCTTCGCATGGAGATTCAAATGCAACACGCTATCAAAACTGACCCTAGCTGCCGCTGCTGTTGTTTTCTCGAAGACTTAAGCACTAGAGGTAAGGGGCATATTAATATTATATTATTATTGGTTCTGGTGAAGACGGGGTATTAATCAATTGAGCGGTTTTTGAAGCCAGAATCGAGCAAAAAACATTTATTTTCTCTGTTGCTCATTATAATCTGAAAACAAATTTAAAGTGGTGGGGGAAGAAACATGCGTTTGCAAATACTACTCTTGAAATTTGAGTACTTGTACTCGGAGTACTGTACTCGATAGGGTGTGCAATGAGTATAGTACTCTGTACTCGTTCTTCATACAGGGCATGTACCTACCTGGTACTCGGTTCTCGACCTCGGTACTCGAGTACAATTTATCAGCACCCGGCCCAGCTCAGCAGAAGATATGTGAAATATCCTCTGAATAGCTCCTGCAAGGAAGGTTACTGGAGGAAGTTTTTATGAGATAGTAGAAGAGATCGATAATAAATAAAACAAGGCGAAAACATCGAGAAACGACTGTATATTCAACACTTAATTGACATCAATAAGTAAAATTACGCCAAATTTAAAAGCTCTTACAAGTATGTTTCTGTCCCAGAACCATTCAGTACAACCTCACTTACAATCGAGACCGGAAAATTGATATATAACATCAAATCGACTAAAAACGTCCTTATATACTAACACCGAATATACTATGACTAATGTGATCATTCAATTTTGATTGCTCAATCTTAAAATCAAAAATAATCATTCACAAGACGGGAATTTTAAATAATTAAATACTAAGTTTTGTAAACTTAATCCCTTGTAGCGTTTCATTTAATAATCATATAATCAAAGTAAATCTCGATCAAAAATAGGATTTTTTTTTCGATTTAAAGCTAAATATATAATTATAGTCAATATGAAAAAAAAAACCTAAAATGTAGTTGTAAACGAATATGGAATAGTAGTCGATAAATATATCAATATAATTTCATTAGAAAAATAAAAAGATAGAAAAATATTTCATCATAAAAAGAAAGTTTAATAATACAAATTATTATTTTAGCACCGAGAGCTGTGTAATTTAGGGTAAAAAAAAGGACGGGTATAATATTATTGATATAGTCCCAAATAATCTCCTCAAAATTAGACATAGGTATAGACTAACTTGATAACATCTTCTACAACATTTACGTATCATGTTTTAGTACCACTTCGCTGTGGTATACAGGTGTCTCAAAAGTTTTTTAACATTTGAAAAGAATGTTGCGTAAATGCGATGGGCTGGAAAGGTGTAGAGATTGGTCCTTGATGATTGAGTTTAGGTTGGTTGTCGATAGACCAACACCCACAATTTATGAAGTCTTTGGACGTGGCCCCGTGTATAATTTCATGCCTACAGATCCTGCAGCCAGCTTACACCAGATGTGCTATCTCCAAAATCCACGAAGGTCGCTCCCGCATATTTCTGCCATTCTACCTGGTAATTTTCTGTGACTTCAACATTCAGCGAGAAAAATCGGTAATCTGCGAACACATATTGGATAGCGGAACTAACCACTGGGTGCAGTTACAAAATCCCATTGTTCTATCCAAAGAGCAATTTTACTTTCCGCCCATGGTCCATGAAGCCATTGAAATAAGAAGAACCGCGAACTCAATAGAGATAACGGTTTCACACTCTACTACGTGAATCCTCTTCTTGAAATGTTCTCAATGCCTATCGCCGAAGGCAATGACGTAAACCAAGATACAATGAGTATTGTGTGCACGGCGGATTTCCAAAATTCGCACCCACCGAACCTGCCGTCCCACCACAGCAGTTTGCCGCCTACCCACAGAACAACGGATGACGATTGATAGCGCTTCAGTCTACTCTGGACAACGGCAGTTGCAATATCGCTGAAACGTCGGGTGTTAAAAACTTCATGCGGTAAATTCACTGTAATAAGATAATTACTCCCTCGAAGTCTCCTCTTGATATTAATTGTCTGCATCCGGTGCTAGTATCTGCCACTCAGGTCTGCCACATCAAAGCGTTTTAACCACCTCATGTCTTCACCTACGTTTGATAGGCTTGAGGCTAAGGCATTCACATGTCCTACTAGTGTCACTTTATATCTTACACTGTACTATTGCAGTTCTTTCTTAACCGTGGGCATTTTGAGGTGTTCGTGGATCTCATTGTTCGAGCTGAACCATGGGGCATTTTCTATGGACCTCAGAACTTTGTTCTGGTATCGTTGAAGGATCTCTACGTTGGGAGTCGCTGGATGTGCCATAGTTGAATGCCATAAGTCCATATCGGTTTAAGAAAAGCAGCTTGTTTTATAGGGAAAGGCATGAGCCACGTTTTATCAGCCAGTTCATACTTATGAATTTAGTATCCAACCGAGTTCTTTTATTTTTAATGTGGTCTTTCCAAGCGATACGTCTATCCAAACGCATGCCTAAATGGGTAGGATGTCTTCACTCAGTTTCACTGCTGGACAATCGCCTATTCGCAGATCAAAAGTGATGTGTTGGGATTTAGATGCACTGTAAATAAGATAAAACGAATTCACCGGGTGTTTGTAACACCCGACATTTCGGCGATGTTGCAACTGCCATTGTCCAGGGTAGACTAAACAGTGAGTCTACACTAGAGAACAGCGGTTGCAACATCGCAGAAACGTCGGGTGTTACAAACTTTATGCGGTAAATTCGTTTTATCTTATTTATAA